>MNCI01019286.1:6331-28454 GCA_015680685.1 Gnetum montanum | reverse complement strand
TTGGCAGCTGAGAGAAAAGAGGAGAGAGAATAGAAGAGAAGAAGAGAGAAGAGTCTTGTTGCTGCCAACGCCTAGATTGTACCTTCCGTTGTCCATCCGTAAGCGCATTATCGATTCTGCTCCTTACATAGTGGCTTCAATGCTGCTCCATTCCAAGTGTTTGCTTCAAATCCATTTCGTTGTTGTATGATGGCCATCTGCACCCACAACACAATCATATATTAGCAAGGGTAATTGAATCATTAAGTAAATCATACCTTGCTTCGGTTTAGGTTCCTTGGCTAAGTTGTGGTATGGCTAATATGGATCTGGGAAAATGTAGATGATGGCTATCGAAGGTGTAGGGGTTAGGAAGAAAAACAAAAAAATCTGGGGCTTAGGATAAAAATCGAAAAATCAGGCCCCGTACCCCCATGACTAATCGCGAACCTCCGGTAGCGTTAGAATGGAGAACGAAAAAGGAGTAGGAAAGATAGGGAAAAAGGGACAACTATGGCATCGGTGAAGGGGATGTCATGATGGAAATGAACAAAAAATGTTAATTAATTGCAAAATGTTAAGGAAAAGAAGTTCACTAATGTTCCAAATAGAATGTCGAGTGGGTCCTCCCCAAAGCAGGCTCATGCCCTTAATGCCCTGACAATCCCACATTCAAAGAGTCCGTGGGCTCTGGGAATGTCCTTTGGAACAAGAGTTAAAGTCTTAACCGTAAGAATTTACCAAAAAGAAAACAAAGCATCAACCAAAGTATATACAATGATACAACCGGCAATGAGGTGAACAATGGAGAGAAGGATGGGAAGAAGAGAAGTGGAATGGAATCCCAAGAACAAGGTGGTGTACAGCCCCTTGTGTGTTTCATGATTAATGTGACTTGGCGAATCTCATTCCAACTCTGGCCTCAAACCAACCACTTCCAGTGACTTCGCATCAATGCAGTTGGTTAAATCATCCACTTGGGTAACAAGGATGCAACTTCGAGAAGCCACCACCATTCCGACGAAACAACAGAGAGAATGGGAAGCGAGAAGGGCCTTAGTTAGAGGGAACACTTTGGTTCCATAACCAGTGCTTGCAGCCCAAATTTTATTTCGTCTAAGGGGTGTGCTTTGAATCCTCACTTTTGCTTTTTTGCTTTTTTGCTTCTCGTCTTTTTTTTTCTCTTTTTTTTTTCTTCTTTTTTTGTTTTTGTGTTTTTATGCGTGGGGACCACACCATGCAAAGACTTCTTTATTTTTATTGTCTCAGCTTCCGATTATTGGGTTACATCGGAACGGTAAGAAAACCCAAGAAGAAAACATCCAAGCACCCAAGTGAATGACCAACACAAGAGCACCAAGTTCCCTTGAAGTCACACCCTTTTCAAATCCTTGAGTCCTTCCTTAGTTTGAGAAATGCCCAGTCACTGGTTCGTTAAAGTTCTTATTGGAAGGGAACTGTACATTTCCAAGCCAAGGGAAACCATAGACTTGATGGATGGATGGATGAAGTGATCTCATTGCCTGCCATATCAAAAGAACATACCTTAGTATCAACAATGTAACTTAAAGGTAAAAACCAAACATTAGCAATTAATGAAAAACAGTTCATCCCATCGGCCCGAACACTTATTGGGTGACGAATTTACATGATGGATGACACACACACACACACACACAAAAAGATAGAAAAATATAACGATGTTGTAAAACAAAAACAAGAAAAGTTAAAGAAATTTGTAAAACAAAAATTAGAAAAGTTAAAGAAATTGTAAAACAAAAATGTGAAAAACAAAAACGTTGTAAAACAAAAATGTGTAAAACAAAAACTGAAAAAGAACTGAGGGCCCCATATGATTAGCATAGGTGGCCATCTCCCCCATGACTGAGTTGTGAGGGAGAGATCCGAAGTAGTGAGCGCCTATTTGAATTTCTAAGCAGTGCCCAACTTCTCCCAATTGATGATCTTAAATTCAGGGTTGGAAGTTGGCGACGCTCACGTTCCAATGTGTCTATGCCACGGTTGTTGGCATGAGTTGCCTCAGTTCGTTCCATGCATATTTGTTTGCTCTTATGAGAAGCTGTCAACCACGGGGTGTCTACTACTTCTTGTGTGGTTGCTACATACAGGCATCTTTGTTGCAGAGTTTCCTGGGCACACCTGTGACATGGAGACATTTCCTCCGTGTCATCACCCGATGAATCACTGTATGTGATGCATGGAACTATCCTCTTCTCGATCTTTCCACATATGTTTATCTTGGAGATTTCCAAGGAAAGATCACGGATCCTAAGGCATGCATCTACTGTGCTTAGCCATGCCCTTCCCATTATAATTGGGAAGTCCCCTTCGTTGTTGTTAACATCGATCACTAGGAAATCCGCTGGGTAGGACCAACCACACACAGTGGTGATAACGTCCTCCACCAAACCCAAGGGAATAGTGATGGACTGGTCTGCCAGCTCTAGTTGGATGTTGCTCTTCTTAAGTTGGGGCAGGTTCCAGGCGTGATACATCTTTCGCGAAATTAAGTTGACTCCGGAACCTGAGTCAAGAAGAGCTCGATGTGGTGCATTCCCAGCGATCTGCAAATGAATAAAGGGACTCCCAGGATCAGTTAGTTTCCTGGGAAGGTGGCCTACCTTGATCCAGTCAGTTACGGTATGTGTTAGCATAACCGTATGCGTTACATTCCCTTGGACTGAAGGGTGCTCCGAAGTGTTAGTAGTTAGAGGCCTATACATATACCCGTCCGCTTGTTGTTGCGAGAGCCTATCCGGGCTCCTAGTTCTGAAAAAGGGTCTCCTTTTTGTACAGTTATCGCCAGAACTAGTGTCCGGTTGGATATTTACACTCTGAATATTTACAGATCTCGCGGCGTGACGTTGCTGCGGTTGGGTAGGTAATTCCCCTTGCATTGTTGGAGCAGGAGGTGTTATGGGAACTACTTGAGGAAAAGGTGCGGGTGGAGTTAGAGGATGGACAGAATGTGGAATGTCTCCCGGAGGAGAAGGAGTCCTTCTGAAGTACTCCCGAGCGTAGTAGTGACGGCGTGGAGTGTGACTCATAGCGTCACCTGGAGAAACTGGCTGCTGCACATAATAACCATAAGGATCAGGCTGCCGGTAAGGGTATCGATGTGTTGGCTGTGGCATCCCCCATGACTGTGGGTATTGCCACTGCTGATGTTGCTCGATGGGCTGCGGAGGTGTTCCACTTGGATAATACGTCAAGGGTTGGTGGAACTGCCTCGGGTTACCTTGTGGATAAGGTAACCTTCTGGGTGTTTGCCGTTGATTAAGTCTTGGATTTAATGCATACACCCCAGACTCCTGCAGATGTGAGATGATTGGACAACATCCCTTAGGATGGTCATAATAGCAGACCTCACATCCACCGTCATTGTCTGAATCAGAATTTTCAGCCTCATCGGAGTTAGAGATTTTTCCCTTACCCTTGTTATGTGCAGGGTTAAAGTTTCTCCGCATGTTTTTGCTTTTATCACTACTTTGCTCATCCTTAGACTCTTCTACGATTTTCAAAACTGTTTCTATTCGTGAGTCTAAGGAATCCCACATTTGGTCTACCTTAGCCGACACCTCCGTTGTTAACTTTTGGATCAGCACGGTTTTCCTGCTCACCAACTCTTCGAGTGGTGACTCATCCTCCTCATCACAGAATTTCACTCCCTTCTTGCGAAGGGAGGGATCGTGATTGTATTCCTCCGCACTCTCTCTTTTACGTAGCTCACCCTCTTCTTGCGCTACTTGTTCCAACAAGCTTTCAACTTCATGGGCTCTTAGTTGGGAGAGTCTCCCTTGGGCGTAAGTCCCAAGAGTTCTTCTCGTTTCATTTCGTAGCCCATCCACGAGGTGGCGAAGTTGATCCCACTTAGCGTACCAATGGCCCGAGCAACGATGTAGCAGTGTGTAGTAACAGGCCATGGCAGCATCCAAGGATTCATAAGCTCCTTGTTTCCAGCCTTGGATCTGCTTACGCAAGTTAGACACTCTGGAGTACATTTGATATTTGTTGTTGAACAATTCAAGCATCGTACTCCACCTCCTGATGGTTTCCGGTTCTAAGGACCAGTACCAGCTCTCTGCTTCTTTAATGAGTGTCCTTGGGAACAACTTGAGTTTCTGCCACTCATTGTCTATGTTCTTCAAGGCACAGGCATCATGGAATGCCTGTAAATGATGCTAAGGATCAGCGTTGTATCCTCCTTCAAAACGTGGGATATGATTTATGTCCAAATGCTTGATCCTACTGTCCTTTAAATGCCTTGTGGGAATCCTAACTGCCTCTCTAATATCAAGCATACTTCAGGTTGCGAATAGGGGTGCGTCATGATCATCTCTTTCATGACGTCTGTGATGTCTACGTGGTGGTTCCCTATTCTCCCTATGTCCTTGCCCTTGTCCTAACTCCTCTCGACCTTCCTGTCGAGGCATTTCATCTCTTTTACCTTTACTCTCCGCGTTATGCTCATGGTGGCTGCGCCCAGATGTGGAAGGAGAGGGTGAATAATGAGATGAAGGAGAAGAAGAAGGGGATCCATCACCATGGTGATGTTTCTTGCCTTCTCTTCGACTGCTTCGGCCCCGATCGTTGTGACGATCAACGAGTCCGTCGTTAGTGTGAGTAGTTGTTCCTACCGTGAACAGCTGGTGCTCACGGGGATCAGAACCTAAAATATGTATCGTTGACCTAAGGCCCTGATGCCTAACCTCTTCACTAGAGTGAGGAGGAGGAACGTCATTTTCTAAGAAACCCATCATGAGGGATTCCTCTTCTCCTATTTCACTAATGACGTGGGGAACCTTGCCCTTCAATAGTGAATGTTGGCTCTCCTGCCTTTCGTCCCGAATACGTTGGGCATTTGTGGGATGATAATCCCTTGTGTCATGATCATCCAAAACGTATTCTACGAACAGCTCATGCATACCAATCCGTACCAAGGCACGGAAAAGCATGTTGGGAGCAGAGTGATCTGGGGGTAACACGATGTTACCTTGCATGTCTCTCCACCGCAGTTGCTCATCTTGATGGAAAACAAAGGTAAAATCCGGCACATACTCATCGGGATGAGTATATGTGACCTTAGATTGTTGAGGACATGGTTGATCTCGGTTATGCGTATGATGCTGACTTTCTCCTGTATTGTCCTTAGGTGAGTTGATTTCGTGAGAAGAAGCCATTTCTATTGGTGTGCTAATTTCACCGTTATTTATTGTTCTTGATTAACTGATTAACCCTAAGGTTCGTTTTAAGCTCACAACGATGTGAGTGATATCCCTTATGTTAAATTGGCGAAAAAACACTTAGTCCCCGGCAACGGCGCCAATGATGAGTGGCGAGGTACCCCTACACTCAACCATACGAATACGAGCGTGCACGCGCGATCCGGTCGAACTCCGCAGACTAAATGCCTTAACACCACAAGAAACACTTGGGGTTAATCGTTCGTTGTCTTCCCAGGCTTGCTTGTAAGTGTCACGGTGTATGGTTAAGCAAGTCTGAGGTATGTGATTTTTTTGGTATTTTTCGGTTTATCTTCTATGCTATCAGAGGAAAGGGTTGAGAAACTAAGCTAACTCTAACTAATGTCCTAAGTCTAAATTAACTAGCGTCAGCATCCGTTCCCACTTACCGGACACACCCTGAACTATGCAACTGTGGCTTACCAAACGCTAATCGTTACTGGGATCACCACACGTAACGCAAGTGCTCGAAGTGGTCGTACTGAGGCACCTATTTAGCTTAAGTGTGATAAGCAGCCGATTCCTTAGCTAGCCGTACACACCCGTGGGTGCTCGTAACTAAGTCGTACTTATCACACGTTCTAGCCTAGCGATGAGCAGCCGATTCCTTAACTAGCCGTACACATTGGACTACCACTGGGATTACCAAGCGCAGAATCCTGGAATACGCTACTGGGTTACCAAGCAGCCAATGCTCGTAGTTAAGTCGTACTCACGCGTTGCGACAAGCAGCCGATTCCTTGATTAGCCGTACACATCCGTAGATGCTCGTAATCAAGTCGTACTTGTACGCACTAGGAAAGCAGTAAATAAATAATAATAAATAAAACCATGTGCTGCAAGGTTTATCCAATCAAGTTCGTCTTTATTGCCGTACACAACTTGGGTTCAGGTTACAAGCTGCTCGAATAAAGAGCCGTTCACTCTAGGACTCCTACTGCGGGCACATGGGAAAAATTCTAACTCTGGAGTGATCAATCTGCCAGAGCTTCGCTACTTCTAGCCAGGATTGGCAAATGAAGGGAGTGCCACCTCTTATTTATAGATATGGCGGCGGACTGTGATATCGCGTATGCGATATCGCAAGAGAAGACGCGATATCGCAGCACATGCAGGTTGCGTCTCATCAGTAATCCTAGCAATGATGCACTAGTTTAAGATGTGTATAGCAAGTGGGAACGGATGCTGGTGTTAGGATTGGTTAGAACTTAGTTAATGAGTGGTTAAGTTAAATTAGTCACTTAGTTACCTCTCTCCTTCCCTACTAGTGTAGGACATAAAAACATAAAAGCTATAAAAATCATATGCCATAAGCTTACTTAACCATACAATTGTGACATACAGGTAAGCTTGGGAAGACAACGATCAACCAACCCATCCTTATTCGACAAGGGTGCATTAGCACTTAGTCCTTCGAATTCAACCAAATCGTGCATGAAACGCTTGTATTCGTATGGTTAAGCATAGGGGTACCTTGCTACTCATCAAAGAGTTAGACCAAAATTTGAGATTTCTTAATACCTTTCTATTAATAAGATACATTTAAATTGTAAGAAAATATGCTAATATCATGTTGCGAGTAATGAAATTATAGAAATACATTAAGTCTTGATAGGAAAAATCCTCCTAATATGTTACAATTGAGGTTAGATTATTTATATGACTAAGTCAAATCCATAGACTATTTTATTAGGCTAATTTAGTGAAATAAGAAATTTTAGTCCTTATAAAAATTAAACCTATTTTTTATCCTAAAATCATGTCCAACATGTAGTACTTGTTGAGATATTTCCAATAGCATCAATTGCATGTCAATCGCACCTACAATTCATGAGATATTGTAGCTTTAATTTTTTAGAAACTTGTTGATGAGAGTGGTTACTCTAATAATTAGAGTGGTAATTATTAGAGCAGTTACTCTAATAATTAGAGTAGTTATTATTAGAGTAGTTACTCTAATTATTAGAGTGGTTATTACTAGAGTGGTAGTTTCTCTCTAAAATTAGAGGGGCAGTTTCTCTAAAATTAAAGTGGTAGTTTTTGTAATTATTAGAGTAGTTGCTACCAAGCCTATAAATACAGTTCCTAGGCACATAATAGGAGAATTCAAAAAAGAAGAAGAAGAAGAATTCAAAAGAGGAAGTCTTTGAGGAGTCGAGTAGCGCAACTCTAGCCAAGTGCCCGCAGCAGGAGGTCTAAGTGTTGATGGATCTTTATTCGAGCATTGTGTACCTGAGTAAACCTTGTGTATGACAATAAAGATGAGCTCTTGGATTCATCCTTGCAACACTTGAGATTTGTTTTCTTAATAATTTCCTTTATTTTATTTTCTTTTTCATTTATTTTATTTTATTATTTTATTTTATTTTATGCACTTTACATTTCTGTTATTAGCACACATAGTACGATCACTTCGAGCATGCGTGTAACACTTGGTAACCCAGTAACGATTAGCGTTTGGTAATCCCAGTAGTGTTGCACTAGTTCAGAATGTGTATGGCAAGTGAGAATAGATACTGGTGTTAGGATTAGTTTAAAGCCTAGTTAATCAGTAGTTAAGTTAAATTAGTCACTTAGTTCTCTCTCTCTCTCCTCCCTTATTAGCAGCAGGACATAAAAACATAAAAGCTATAAAAGTCATATGCCTCAAGCTTACTTAACCATACAATCGTGACATACAATTAAGTTTGGAAAGACAACAATTGATTAACCCTGAGTGTTCCATTAGGGCGCATAAGTACTTAGTCCTTGAAGTTCGACCAAATCACACGTGAAATGCTCGTATTCGTATGGTTGAGTGTAGGGGTACCTCATTGCTCATCATTGGAGCCGTTGCTAGGGACTTAGTTGTTTGTGCACTACGTAGAACATAGGAAATCATCCATATCGTTGGGACATTAGAATGAACCCTTAGGGTTGATCAAAGAAAAGATAAGACAATGGTAAATCACACACCAAACAAGACAAAAATGTCTTCTTCTTCACACAAGAGCACTTCATCGCCTAGGACTAACACAAGAGATAGTCGACCGCATCATACACATAACCAAGATCTACCAATTCCTCAACAATTTTGGGTAGTATATACTCATCACAATGAGTATGTACTTGATTTCACCTTTATCCTCCACCAAGATGAACAACTGCATTGGAGAGACTTGGAGGGTAACATAGTGTTGCCTCCAGACTGATTAGTCGCTGTTGGGATGCAGTCATAAGGAAACTAACTATGAGGATAAAGGAAGATAGAGTGAAAAACATCGACGAGACAATCGAGAACAAGGACGAGGGCACTCTAGGGAATCATGGCATAGAAGAAGGGAGAGTAGAGAATCGCATAGACATCACAAACGCTATGAACAAGATGACCATGAAGAACCCCTACTTGCAACCATAAGCATGTTAGATATCATGGAGGCTGTAAGAGTTCCAACAAGGCACCAAAAGGACAGTAGGATCAAGAAGTTAGACATGAACAACATCCCACGATTTGAAGGGGGATACAACGTTGATCCTCAAAACCACTTACAAGCATTCCATGATGACTGTGCCTTGCAGAACATCGAGAATGAATGGAAAAAACTAAAGCTATTCCCAAGGACACTAGTGAAAGAAGCAGAAAGTTGGTACTGGTCCTTAGAACCAGAATCCATTTGGAGGTGGAGTACAATGTTAGAACTATTTAATGATAAGTATTAAATGTACTCCCAAGTGTCTAACCTGTGAAAACAAATCCAAGGATGGAAGCAAGGAAATCATGGACCCTTGGATGCTACCATGGGCCGCTATTATGCACTATTACATTATTGTCCTGGCCATGGTTATTCGCAGCGAGATCAACTACGCCATCTCATGGATGGACTTAGGCATGAAACAAGGAGAACCCTTGGAACGTATGCCCAAGGGAGATTATCAGAGCTTAGGTCTCATTAGGTTTATAGATTTCTAGAGCAATTAGCCAAGGAAGAAGGGGAGATACGTAAAAGAGAAAGTATAGAAGAATACAACCGAGATCCTTCCCTCTGAAAAAGGGGAGTGAGATTCTGTGAAGAGGAGGAAGAGTCACCACTTGAAGAGATGGTGAATAGGAAAACTTTTTCGCTCCAAAAATTAGCAACAGAAGTGTTGACAAAGGTACACCAAATGTGGGACTCCCTAGATAGTAGATTTGAAACTATTCTTAAAATCGTAGAGGATTCTAGGGAGCGAGGTAGTGACTATAACAAAAAGAAAAAGAGAGAAGTGGACAATGCATATAACAAAGCTAAGGGCAAAATGGTCATCACCAAAGAGCTTGTGGATTTAGAAATAGATAGTGATGGTGGATGTGAGATATGCCAATATGACTATCCTAAGGGATGTTTCCCAATGATCTCACATTTACAAGAGTCTATGGTGTATGCACTCAACCCATGACTTAATAAATGGCAAGCACCCCGACGGTTACCGTAACCCCAAGGTAACCCAAGGCAGTTCCACCAACCTTCAACATATTATCCAAGTGGAACTCCACCACAACCTATTGAGCAACATCAACAGTGGCAATATCCACAGTCATGGGGGATGCCACCACCAAGGCAACAATACCCCTACCGGCAACCGGATCCATATGGCTACTACATGCAGTAGCCAATCTCTCCACACGACTCTGTTGGTCATGTGACACCACAACATCACTATCAAACTTGGGATTATTATAGGACTCCTTCTCCTAGGGGAGATAACACACAGACATACCACTCTCCAAATCCATCCACAACTCTCACACCAATAGCTCCATTACCACCTACTCCAGCAATGCAAGGGGAACTCCCCACTCAACCGCAACAACGCAATGCTACGAGGGCTGTGAATCTTCAACCCATTGCTGGTTTCAACAACCACATGAAGAAAAGACCTTTCTTTAGGACCAACAGACCAACCAAGCCCTTGAAATCACAAGAGGATGATTCGTTAGACACCTCAATATCAATCAAAACTTTGGAGCCTCCTTCAACTCAACCACTGCACTCAATGCATACGGTCATGCTAACACATGCCGTCACTAATTGGATCAAAGCTAGCCATCTTCCTAGAAAATTCTATGATCTTGGAAGTCCTCTAATATACTTACAAATCACTGGAAATGCGTCGTGCAAGGCTCTTTTGGATTCAGGATCTGGTGTCAACTTGATTTCTCAAGAAATGTACAAGGCTAGAACCTACCTCCATTGAAAAAGAGCAATATCTATCTAGAGTTGGCCGACCAGTCCATAACTGTCCCATTGGGACTGGTGGAAGATGTTGTTACCATTGTGTGTGGGTGGTCATATCCAGCTGATTTCCTAGTAATATAAGTGAACAATGGTAAAGGGGACTTCCTAATAATAATGGGAAGAGCATGGCTAAGTACTATAGATGCACGCCTAGGAATCCATGATCTTCCCTGGAAATATCCAAGAAGAACACTTTTGGAAAGATTGAGAAGAAGAAAGTTCCATGCATCGCATATAGTGACACAGGGTGCAATTTCATGCAAAGATCATGGGTTATGCAAATTTAGCATTTCCTAAATGCAATCGGTGTGCACAAGACATTAATATACAAAAGTGTTTGTATGCAACAACCACACAACAAGAAGACACCTAGTGGCTAATGGCTGATCAAGAGAGCAACTCACTAATATGCATGGAACTAACTAAGGGGATAACTAGTGCTTACATTGAAAGGATAGATGCACTAGAGCAAGTTTGTTGCCAACTTCCAAGCCTTAACCTTGAAAACATCAACTAGGGGAAGTTGGAAATTCTTAAGAGATTTAAACAAGATCCCCTAGATTTGAAACCATTGTCCACCAGTCTGGAGTATATGACCCTTGAAAATGGAAAACTGGTGAGCATCAACGTAAGACTTGTTCCCAAACAAAAAGAAAGACTGCTAAAAGTGATAAAAAGTGGTCAAAAGCCTTTTCCTGGTCATACATTGAATTAACTGGAATAGATCCTAGGATATGCCAGCATAGGATTTACACTGACCCCTCCATGAAACCTCGAAAACAACTGCAAAGATGATTAAACCCAAAATTGAAGAAAATATTAAAAGAAGAAGTAGAACAACTTCTTAAGGTTGGGTTCATATATCCCATTGTTGATAGTGAATGGGTTAGCCCTCTAGTGATCATGCCTAAAAAGGGAGGTAAATGGAGGGTGTGTATAGATTCTAGGCTACTGAACATGGCAACATTTAAGGATCACTTTCCATTGCCATTCGTTGACCAAGTCTTACACACCATAGTGGGGCATCGCTATTATAATTTTCTGGATGGCTATAGTGGATACAACCAAATATGGATAGCCCCAGAAGATCAAGCCAAGACAACATTCACCAGTCCTTTGGGAACGTTTGCATATAAAAAAATTTCATTTGGCTTGTGCAATGCTCCTGCCATGTTTCAACACTTGGTTCTAAGAATATTCCAACAGCAGATAGGAAACGGAGTGGAAGTCTTTATGAATGACTTCTCCACTTATGGAACAAGCTTTGATCAAGCCTTGGACCAATTAGTGCAAGTGCTGAAAAGATGCATAGAAACTAACTTAAGGCTCAACTGGCAAAAAAGCCATTTGATGGTCCAAGAAGACGTAGTACTTGGGCATAAGATTTGACATTCAGGAAAAGAGGTAGACCCAGATAAAGTTAGGGTCATCCAAGGAATCACCCGTCAACTGGAAACTATCAAAGACATTTGATCATTCCTTGGACATACTGGCTACTATAGGATATTTATTAAGAATTTTTCAAAGGTTGCCAAACCATTTGTGGAATTAACGAAAAAGGATGTACCTTTCGAACTGGGAGATAAGGTTCTCTATTGGAATCCCACATATGTGCCACAATATACTAAATTTCAAACACTGTGGGAAGGACCTTATATTATTTATACAACTTTTCCTTTAGGGGCCATGACAATATAAAAACTTGAGAACTCAGATAAGAAACTTTTGGTCAACATGCAACCAACCAAACCTTTTCATGAGTTTAGAACAACTAGTACACATGCTACCTCTATTGATGGACAACCTCACTCATTATTTCAAATCTCCTCTTTTCAACTCAGTCATGGGAGAGATGGCCACCTCTGCTAATCAATCAAGGCCCTCAGTTCTTTTTGAATTTTTGTTTAAAATTTTTTTGTTTTACACGTTTTTGTTTCACAGATTTTTTTTTTACACATTCTTTCAACTTTTCTTATTTTTGTTTTACACCATCGTTCATATTTTTACTATTTTCTTATTTGCTTGATTGTTTTTATCTGTCATCCAATAAGTGATCATGATGGTAGACTAAATTATATCATATTGATTGCTAATGTTTGGTTTTTACCTTTGTATTATGATGTTGATATTAAGGTATGGTTCTTTTGATATAAAAGGCAATGAGTCCACGTTGTCCATGCATCCATGAATTTCTATGGTCTCTCTTGGCTTGGAACTGTATAGTCCCTTTCTTTAAATAATAGAACTATTAACAAATTGGTTACTAGGCATTTCTCAGACTAAGGACTCAAGGATTGAAAAGGGTATGACTTCAAGGGGATTTGATGCATTTGTGCAGGCCATTCTCTTGGGTTCTTAAATGTTTCCTTCTTGGGTTTTCCTTACCATTTCAACATTGCTCCATTATCGGGAAGCTAAGCTAATAAAAATAATAAGTCTTTTCATGGTGTGGTTCTCATGCAAAAAAAATGCATGGGTCTTTGCATGGTGTGGTTCCCATTCAAAAAAAAACAACAACATGGGAATTCAAAGCACACCCCTTAGACCAAATAAAAGGGCTACAAGCACTAGTTATGGAACTAGAAGATATGTTACCCATGCCTAAAGGTTCGCTCTAACTAAGGCCCTTTCTCGCTTCCTACTTCTCCATCTCTCTCTCCTCGAAATGCTGGTGACTCTTTGTGGAAGGATTCTTGTTGCTTCAGGTGAGTGGATTGGTCAAGTGTGTTGATGCAAGGTCACTGAATGTGGTTTGTTTTAGTCTAGATTTGGGATGAGTTCTACTCAGTCACATTAACTATGAAATACACAAGGGACTTTACACAACCTTGTTCTTGGGATTCCATTCCATTCTCTTCTCTCCATCTTTCTCTCCATTTTTCCACCTCATTGTCGATTTTATCATTAGTCTATTTCTGGGTTGATGCATTGTTTTTCTTTGGTGAATTCTTGTGGGTAAGTTTTTAACTCTTGCTTCTAAATGACATTCCTACATCCTACGGACTCTTTGGTTTGTGGGTTTGTTAGGGCATAAAAGGCATGAGCTTGCTTTGGGGAGGACCCACCGGCGTTCCTTTTTGGTGCAATTGTTAACTTCTTTTCCTTAAACATTTCTTGCAATCAATCAGTTCTTGTTTCATCCCTATCCATGACATCCATTTTATTGGCGTTGCTGTTGTCATTTTTTCCCATTTTTCTTATTTCTCATATTTTTCCATCTTATAGCTACCAAAGGTTCGCTCTTAGTCATGGGGGACCTAGCACAAATTTTTCAATTTTCTCCATTATACTATTTGCCTAACCCCTACACCTTGGGTAGTCACTTGTGATAAATTTTCGAACTAGTTTTTGCCATAACCACAACTCAGCCAATGCGCTTCATCTCAAGGTAAGGTATCAACTACATTGCGGTTTATCTATCCTTGCTCATTTGTAATTGTGTTGTGTGTGCATATGGCAATCATACAAATAATGGACTGGTCTTGGAGGAAGCACTCAGGATGGACCGAAACTAGAGCATTTATGAAAGGGGCAAGTTTGATTGCGTGGCTATGGATAAATAATGGAAGGCACAATCTTATCATTGGCAGCAACACGCTTCATTTTCTTTTTCTCTCTTTCTCTACAAGCTACCAAATAAAGGCTTGGATGTCATTTATGTACGAGTGTTCATCACAATGTTGTAATATGCTTATTGATCAATCCACTGGGCATGTTGAGTTTGTTATCCATTAGTTGTCAATTAGTCAATAATCCCATACCTTCCCAAAATTTTGTAAGGAACCCGAGGATGAGTTTTCATTCAGTCGTGGGGGTATGATGAGAGTGGTTACTCTAATAATTAGAGTGCTAATTATTAGAGCGGTTTACTCTAATAATTAGAGTGGTTATTATTAGAGTGGTTACTCTAATAATTAAAGTGGTTATTATTAGAGCAGTTATTATTAGAGTGGCAGTTTCTCTCTAAAATTAGAGGGGCAATTTCTCTAAAGTTAGAGTGGCAATTTTTGTAATTATTAGAGTAGTTGCTCCCAAGCCTATAAATATAGTGCCTAGGCACATAATGGGAGAAGTCAGAAAAAAAGAAGAAAAGAAGAAGAATTCAGAAGAGGAAGTCTTTTAGGAGTCAAGTAGTACAACTCTAGCCAAGTGCCCACAGCAGGAGGTCTAAGTGTGGACGGATCTTTATTTGAGCATTGTGTATCTGAGCACACCTTGTGTATGGCAATAAAGACGAGCTCTTGGATTCATCCTTGTAGCACTTGAGATTGTTTTCTTACTCATTTCCTTTATTTTATTTTCTTCTGCATTTATTTTATTTTATTTTATTTTATGCACTTTACATTTCAGTTATTAGCACACATAGTATGATCACTTTGAGCATGCATGTAACACTTGGTAACCCAGTAACGATTAGTGTTTGGTAATCCCAATAGTGTTGCGCTGGTTCAGGATGTGTACAGCAAGTGAGAACGGATACTGGTGTTAGGATTAGTTTAAAGCCTAGTTAATTAGTAGTTAAGCTGAATTAGTCACTTAGTTATCTCTCTCTCTCCTCCCTTATTAGCAGTAGGACATAAAAACATAAAAGCTATAAAAATCATATGCCTCAAGCTTACTTAACCATACAATCATGACATACAAGTAAGTTTGGGAAGACAATGATTGATTAACCTTGAGTGTTCCATTAGGGTGCGTAAGCACTTAGTCCTTGGAGTTTGACTAGATCATGTGTGAAATGCTCATATTCGTATGGTTGAGTGTAGGGGTACCTCGCCGCTCATCACTTGTCCTAATTATAATATTTAGAGATATTAAAAATTTCAATTTTTTTTTAAAAAAAAGCAACTAAAGTAATCTTAGAGTCAAACTCAAGATCTTTGAGTTACTAAATATATTTTTTCAATTTTGTCTTATTAGTCACCATGTCAACCCTAAAGACTATGTTAATAAATGTCAATAAAAAAATATTTTATATTTTAAAAAATTTTAATTCAATTTTTTTTATTTTTGTGCATCGTGATGGGATTTTGTAGTGTGACTCCTAGCTATGCCTCCTATGTGGTGGGGTTACACATTAAAGCAACCTCCTCCAAACTATAAAATAGTGTTGTGTTAAACATAATGGCCAATAGCAATAGTAGCAAAACCCTTACTTTTCATGATGTCCTTCTTATGTCATTGCTAGTGCCTCACTGGATGCCACCACATACCACTCTCCACTAATTTTAGTAGTTTGCTACATGCTATTTGTACCACTATATTCTATGAAAATCCTTGTCTTCCACTTGGTTTGCCAACTTTTTTGATTATACAAACTTGTAGTTTTCATAGAAACCATGAATACTGTAAGTCCATACCAATCCTAGTACTTATAAACACCATGGATACTATAGGTTTATACTAGACTAGATGCCCATGAACAATGTTGGTTTGCATTAAATTTGAACAAGAAAAAATGTGTTAAAAATTTGAATTTCAAATTAGAAATTTAAATTCACAACGTGATCAAATTTGAGTAAATTAGGAAAAAGGTTGAATAGTAGTTGTAACGACAGAAAACGTCGGCAGCTGGAAATACCGACCGATATTCCGGCGTACACAGTTTTAGCCACGGATCCGCATGAGGGCTATGCTGGAAAAACGAATCTGCGGCGCCCTGAACGGTCTTGTCAATCAGACAGGGACTTACGAGTCAGTAAAACGATGCAACGTGCGTAAAAGAGAGCGATCTGATTCGAGGGACCGTAAAGCAAGGGGAAAACGATGCGGTCGAATTGCAACGGTGATAATGTTAAACACGATGAAAGGAGGCTGGCAAAAGAGAAACACGTAGCTTCAAGATCCGCGCTTTGACTTACAAATGTATATTTCGTATGAGAAATTACACTAGGGAATCCCCGATTACAGGATGTGAAACAAGCACAGAACAACAAGCAAAACGGTTTAAACAGAAGTCCGATCTACCTCTTGGGCTAAGCTGAGATGCAAGGCGGGCCAAGCTTTGACGTCTACCAATCAACTGTTTCTGATTGATAGAGTCCTTTCAGCAGAAAGATTGCTCCTATCACCGGTACTCAATTTGAACTGTACTCTGCTTCGGCTGTAAGATGATGATGCCAACAATTGCCAAAGCGCTGCACTCTGTATTTCTGCTCCAAAGTGCTAAGTGCTCTGGTGCTCAGAAATATGCCTCTGCTTCTCTGTTTTTTTTTGCCAACCCGAATTTTTGCCCACCCCTGTATCTTTGTCAACTGGGGTATTTATAGGCCGTGACACTTCGCGGAGAAGGCGCAACCTTGATGATGTGGGTTTCGGATATTACGGGCCCTGCTGGCATGATCTTTTAAGTCAGACTGTGACTACGCACAACACGCTTGTTTGCGTGTTGTGCGTGTGAAGAGTAGGCATATGCTGAGCGTACTTTAGGCTGCATTCAGGCAGTATTACGCTCATTCGCGTTGCGTTGCGTGTATGAGCGTAATCTGGAGTAAAAGCCATAAGCTCTCTACGCGACTGTGCGTAATGAATGCGTAAATAATGCGTGGTTTACGCTCGCTACGCAGCTGCGCGTGATGAAGCGTAAACAAGGCGTGGTTTACGCTCGCTACGCAGCTGCGCGTGATGAAGCGTAAACAATGTACAAATTACGCTCACTACGCAGCTGCGCGTAATGAAGCGTATAAGCAATGTACAACTTGACAACATACGCCATGGTACGCACTGCCGCGTAGCGAGCGTAAAGGCAAGTTATGCATGAACTGCAAGAAAAAATGCCAACCTGTTGTGCTTTTCTGAATTCTGCCTACGACTGTCTTGAAGCTTATTATGCTCATTACGCTGCCGTGCGTAATAGAGCGTAAACCCATCCTTTGAACCAATCTGATGCGCGTTTCTGCTGGAATTGCGAATCTTTGCCTGAGGCCGACTCGTAATTTTCACGGTGTTTCAATGGCCCCTCTTTGTTGACGGTTAGAGGGCGTGCCCGAAGGACGTCGACAAAGAATGCGAAACACCGGATTGGTAGAAGCAAGAACAGCGGTCATCCATGGCTACTCAAGCATTGCTCTGTCCACGTGAACGAGATTGATTGGCGGGTATAGGAGATAAAGGGATGTAACTGGAAACAGGTTCGGAAAAATGCGACATGTATGTTTATTCAGGTCAACAGGAATGCTTTCAGACGAGCGTAGCGCGTCAATCTGAGATGTCTCTGTTACAAATTGTAGCAGGAATGCGTGCAAAAGGAGCGTTACGCATCACTTTCTGCGATATCTCTGCTAGCGTGTGTGGAAAATGAATACTTGCGTATGTAGATGTTGCGTATGGGAATTGGGTGGTGGGGAGGAAGGAAACAAGAGATAAGGGTAAGACTGTGCGAGGCTAAGTGGTCGGGCAAACCTGAGCAGCCATTTCAACGCGCTGTTGTACTCTGCCGCTCAGATGGAACGCACCTTTGGACGGCATCCTCCAAGGCAGGTAACCTGCAACCACGAAAGAAAACAAAGGACACCATCGCTGATGAACCGAAGGCGAGATTTTCTTGCAACCAACGCTATCTGATGTTAGATAAACTGTAAAGAAGGAGCTGGGGCGCGCAAGCGGAGCTGCCAATCCTGATGATTCGGCTCTGCATATCTTCGCCAAAAAGGCATCAGACGCAGTGCAGCTAACTGGCTGCACCAGGAATCGGCCAGATGAATCTGCGAGGCCGGCGTCCGATAGCGATGATTGGCGGAGATTCCCGGGACCGTTGCCATCGAGGATTTCGTCGGGGCTCCGACTAACGAGGCTAAACTCCCAGAGGTGGTACCACTGCGGCGGACGCGGTGGCGGCATCTCCGAGGGATCAGTAAGATGCCTCTTTGCTTAACCGAGGAATCAGTAGGATGCCAGTGGGGTGGCGATGCTGGTACTGTTTCAGTATCCCACCCCGTCTGCTGTGCAGCTGTACAAGAATGATCACACTCGCTTGAACATGGTAGCGGTCTGTACATCCCAGTTTTAAGTCTTGGTAGACTGCCGTTACTGGTTTTAAGTCTCAGCAGACCATGGTCCCAGTTTAAAGTCCGGGCAGACCGAGAGGTGCTAGTTTTACGTCGTAGCGGACGGTGGGAAGGCTGGTTTACAGTCTCAGCAGACCGTGCTGTGGATGTCAGTTTTATGTCACGACCCAAGGACAGATCTGTGCTAGTTTTACGTCTTAGCAGACGGCTACGTACCTGTGCCAGTTTAGCGTCGTGGCGGACACGTGCAAAAGATGCCAGTTTTTCGTCTTGGCGGACCTATTCAACAGTGCCAGTTTTACGTCGTAGCAGACGGTCACCATTTACCAGTTTAGCATCGTGGCGGACACGTGCAAGGCATGCCAGTTTACGTCGTAGCGGACGGTCAGTGCCAGTTTTACGTCGTAGCGGACGTGCAACGCCAGTTTTACGTCGTAGCGGACGATCAGTGCCAGTTTTATGTCGTAGCGGACGTGCAACGCCAGTTTTACGTCGTAGCGGACGATCAGTGCCAGTTTTACGTCGTAGCGGACGTGCAACGCCAGTTTTACGTCGTAGCGGACGATCAGTGCCAGTTTTACGTCGTAGCGGACGTGCAACGCCAGTTTTACGTCGTAGCGGACGATCAGTGCCAGTTTTACGTCGTAGCGGACGTGCAACGCCAGTTTTACGTCGTAGCGGACGATCAGTGCCAGTTTTACGTCGTAGCGGACGTGCAACGCCAGTTTTACGTCGTAGCGGACGATCAGTGCCAGTTTTACGTCGTAGCGGACGTGCAACGCCAGTTTTACGTCGTAGCGGACGATCAGTGCCAGTTTTACGTCGTAGCGGACGTGCAACGCCAGTTTTACGTCGTAGCGGACGATCAGTGCCAGTTTTACGTCGTAGCGGACGTGCAACGCCAGTTTTACGTCGTAGCGGACGATCAGTGCCAGTTTTACGTCGTAGCGGACGTGCAACGCCAGTTTTACGTCGTAGCGGACGATCAGTGCCAGTTTTACGTCGTAGCGGACGTGCAACGCCAGTTTTACGTCGTAGCGGACGATCAGTGCCAGTTTTACGTCGTAGCGGACGTGCAACGCCAGTTTTACGTCGTAGCGGACGATCAGTGCCAGTTTTACGTCGTAGCGGACGTGCAACGCCAGTTTTACGTCGTAGCGGACGATCAGTGCCAGTTTTACGTCGTAGCGGACGTGCAACGCCAGTTTTACGTCGTAGCGGACGATCAGTGCCAGTTTTACGTCGTAGCGGACGATTACTGCCATACCTGCTGTCAACACCGTAGATGCCGCTAGATGAAATACCGCTTTAAGTACACATGATTCACAGGATTTGCTAACTTGTCACCGTTGACATCTGCCAATTTGAACGCTCCGTTGCCGTATGCGTCGATCACCAAGAAAGGGCCTTACCAGTTTGCAGAGAACTTGCCTACTGGTTCACGCACAGCCTTGAGAACCAGGTCTCCTTTCTTGATCGGCCGCTGCTGAAGATTATGATGATGCTTTTGTCTCTGCTTATCCTGATATTTCTCAATTGCCTCAAGAGCCTGTATCCACTTCTCTTCTAATGACTCCAAATCCATTATCCAAGCTTCGGTGTGTTGAGCCTCATTTATAATGGTGGAGAGAACCATTCTCAGAGAAGGAATTTGCAATTCGAGAGGTAGCACCGCCTCAGATCCGTAAACCAAGCTATAGGGCGTACTGCCTGTAGCTGTCCTACATGTAATACGATATGCCCATAGCATGTAGAGGCTCTGTTCGTGCCACCGCCTTTTGTTGCAATCGAGCATTTTCTTGAGCAAATTGATAATTATCTTGTTAGATGCTTTAGCTTGACCATTTGCCTACGGGTAATAAGGAGAGGAAAAAGACTACCTGATGCCTAGATTGTCACAGAAGGATTTGGTATCCGTGCTACTAAACTGTGGCCCATTGTCGGTCACAATAGTCATCGGGAGGCCAAATCGGGTTACGATATTGTCCAAGATAAAATGGCAAACCTGTTGGGATGTAATTTTCCGCAGAGGAATAGCTTCTACCCACTTCATAAAGTACTCAGTAGCGGTAATAATGAAGCTATGCCCTGCAGAAGATTTCGGCGTGATGGGTCCTATGATGTCCAGTCCCCATCGTTGAGACGGCCATGTTATCTGTGTCGTGTGCAATTCTGTGGGTGACATGTGGATAAGGTTTGCATGACGTTGACACGTGTCACAGGTCTTAACCTTTGTCAAGCAATCTCCTTCCATGCGTGGCCAGTAGTACCCTAAGCGCCGGATTTTTAGCGCCATGGCCCGTGGTGCTACGTGGCCACCGCATAGTCCTTCGTGAACCTCGCTGACTATGTGCTGTGCTTGGTCTCTGTTAACGCAGGTGAGCAATATGCCATCGAAGGAGCGTCTACAGAGAGTGTTGTCTCCAATGATGACGTAATGCTTAGCCCGCTTACGGATTGCATCTTTCTGTGCGCGCGTTAACGCAGATGGTAGCTCTCCTTGCAAAAGATAAGTTTTGATGTTATCGTACCATTCAGGCGTGCTTTCCTCGATAAGAGAGGAGATTTGCGTCATCTGAATGACAGGATCTGCGCAGTATGTAATCAATGCAGGGTAGGTGTTAAGCAGGTGTGAAGGCACGTGTAAAGCCAAGGTGGCAAGTGCGTCGGCCAGCGTGTTGTCAGTCCTCGGGACGTGTTGGGCGTCGAAGGTCGTAAATCGTCTCAGAAGATCTTTAGCTTGATCGCAGTAGGGCTATAGATGTACAGCCTTGCAGGCGTAGACTCCAGTGATTTGATTTATGACTAGCATCGAATCACCCCTAACCGCCAGGTGTTGAACATCAAGTTCACCTGCAGTTAATAACCCCCTGAGGAGCCCCTCGTACTCTGCCACATTGTTCGTACAAGGGAAGGTCAAGCGATAAGCGTGTAGACGCACATCCTCAGGTGATAGCGTAAGGACAGTGGTAGCACTGCCGCCTTTGGCAGTTGAAGCTCCATCGAAGTACAACATTGCTTCGAGGCCTGTCGAGACAGGGCTTAGACTATGTACATATTCATCTGAAAACTCTGGCTCTATGGTTGCGTGATTGTTAATCGGTGACATTGTTAACTGGTCAGCTATCGCTTGGCCCTTTGTGGATGATTGGCCAATATAATGCAGATCGAACTCCGTAGTGATAGCCTTCCAGCGAGCTATTTTGCTACTTTCGTATAAGCCATGCATAATGGCTCTAAGGATGTTGTTTTTACAGATGACGTTGACTTGACTACGAAAAAGATAATGTCTACATTTCTTGAGCGTAAAAACTAATGCTAAGCAATTACGCTCGACGTCGTTGTATCTCGTCTCGTACGCACATAGAGCGTGGCTCAAATAGTAGATGGGCATTTCCGACCCATCATCCCTTTTTTGACAAAGCAACGCTGCTATTGCTACGTCCGAAGTTGCGAGATAAATGAAAAAAGGCGAGTACCTTTGTGGCGGGAAAACCGTCGGTAGATGTTGCAGTTCCTGTTTGAGGCTGTCAAACGCACGCTGGCAATCGTCAGTCCATTCAAAATTAACCCCTTTTTTCAGCAAATGTTGCATGGGGTGTAATTTGTCGGTTAACCT
>MNCI01019280.1:0-10895 GCA_015680685.1 Gnetum montanum | reverse complement strand
AATTTATTTAATTATTTAATTATTTACTATATTCTACAGTTACTACTTCCATTTATTGCTATTTACAATTCCTGTCATTAAGTAGAATGAGTATGACTTAATCACGAGTGCTTAAGTGCAATTACTTGGTAACCCAATAGTGTATTGTTTGGCGAATCCAATAACATACTCTTGGCAATACCAACATTAGTTACATGAAGTCCAAGGTGTGTATAGATGATTAGGGATAGATACTCATCACACATAGGCTAGTTTAGATATTGTTTTCCATTATTCATTAGCTTAATTAATTAATCTCTTTATCATCATTAGGAGTTGCATAAGGTTAGAAAACATCATCATATGCCTCACTTTGGACTAAATCATGCATGAAAAAGCTACCACTAGTCCAAGTGGGAAGATAGTCAATTGTGATCAAAGAATACTGATTTAGATGCATAGCTAGTCCTATCCATGGAATATGACTAGATCATGTGTGAACACTTGTCATTCAGATGGTTGGGTGTAGGGGTATCTCACCACTCATCATTTTCATCATTGCCAGGGATGGTGCTAGTTATCTAGATTAGTTATATCATACAAAATCACTATAAACACAAGAACGATATATCTTTTAAAAAATATTGAAGCACAACGAAAACATTCATTGGATCACCAATGAGATATATGGTGAAGAAAGTTGGAATAACCAACTTCATGCAAGGGTTTCATATGTTCATGATCACCCTAATGACATTCAAAGACTACATTCACCTAAAATAGATAGCCCTAGAGGATATAAAGTTGGTCCTATATTAGGGGAGGCCTTAGGGCCTAATACCTCCTTGAAATTGAGAAATGAAAAATCAATGGACCATGGGAAACACCATAGTATCCATGGCAATCCTTCCAGTCCCTCATCTTCCTTTCTTCCTTCAACATCTAGCTCTAACAAAGATGAACATAGCTATGGAGATAAAGCTCCAATAAAGCTTTGAAATAAAAAAAATATCAAACTCATGAGAAATGTCAAAGACATAAACATGAACATAGACAACACCATCATGATAAAATGAATAGAAATTTCCCTTAGAACCTATCTAATGATGATGAACCCTTGTTGGCCACTAAGAACTTGATACAAATCATGAAATTAGTTAAGATATCTCATAGGCATCGCAAAGAGAGTCACCTACCTAGGTTTGATATGTATAATATCCCTAAGTTCATAGGAGGCTATGATTCAGATCCACAAGATCATTTACAAGCCTTCCATGATGCTTGTGTCTATTACAACATTTAAAGTGGATGGAAAATGCTTAAGCTCTTTCCTAGGACATTAATTGATAGATTTGAAATCTGGTATAGATCATTGAAACCAAATTCAATTTAGAGATGGTCCACAATGTTGGAACTCTTCAATGAGAAATATTAAACCTATGTGAGGGTGTCCAACTTGAGGAGACAGATCCAAGGATGAAAGAAAGAACAACATGAACCTTTGGACACGGCCTTAGATAGATATTATTCCCTACTAAATAAGTTCCTAGGCCATAGTTTTTCTAAGGAAATGTAAATTTTCTACATCATTGATAGACTTCATAATGAAATGAGGGAGACCCTTGGGATGTATGCCCTCAGTTAATTATACAAGCTAAAAACCCCTCAAATATGAGAAATAATTGAGCATGCAGCAAAAGAACAAGGAGAGATATCTAAATGGAATAATGTTAAGAAATATCACTAGGACCTAACTCTTCAATAGAAGCAAGTCCATATCTATGGTAAGGAAAAAGAAACTGCTCTTGATAGGGTGATTCCACACCAACTTGTGTTGATAAAAACATCTATCAATGAACTTGAAGAAAAGTTTAATAGGGTGTCAGAATGGATATACAACAAAGTTACAACCTTTGTAGAAACTACAAAGGAGAAAATCATGAAAAATGAGTCTGATGATCACAACAAACAAAGCAGGTAGAACCAAGAAATAGCTAGGAACACCTTCCAAAAAATAGGAAAAATGGCTAAAGAAAGTGAGGCTATATACTCAACCATAGATGAAGATGAAAGATGTGAGTTATGCATATATGACCACTTGAAGGGCCATTGCCCAGTTGTATCACATCTATATGAGTATTAGGGTTCTGCATTAAACCCCAAATTTTTATAGAAATATAATCCTAAGAGATTTTCTTTTCCACATGGTAATCACAAGTATCCCTACAACCAATCATAAGATCCTAGGAAGACTTATTACTAGCCTCAACACTATCATCAACTATAGTGGAAAAACCCGCAATCATAGGGTAGGCCAACACGAGACCAACCCTACCCTTCCTATTAGTTGAGGCAGTATGGATATTATGTTCAACATTGTATTTCTCCAACCAATTATATGTCCTCTACTTCAAATTGCCACAATTACTCTCCCAAGTACCATCAACCCATGACATACCATAAAGGATCACCACCTCATGCCTCTTACCATCCTCACTATCCTTGACCTCCTCATACTCCACCTCCTTATATGCCACTACCAACAACATAGAAAGGTTTAGCACAAACACATCAACAAACATATTCAAATTGTGCTACAAATATGCATAGACATGTTGATACTAGGAGGTTCCCATAGAAAATGTGAAAACATCCTTTCTTTAGGAAGGATTGTAGATGGAAGCATACCACTCATGAGCCTACTAGACCATCTGAACTAGCATAATGCTAACCTAGTGCAATGCCTTCCTTTCCACACCCAATGTCCTCTGAACATATGTAAGGCCTACCATCCACCATTACTTCAACATCCAACTAACATAACAAATTTAATAATACAGTATCATGCATAAGGATCTCACATCAAATATATTAGAGAAGACAAACAAATACATGCATACCATATCATGATCATGGATGCAATCATGGACCAGGAATCTGCAACATTAACACACCTCATCCCTTGACCCACCATACATTTCACAATCAAGTTTGCAACCAACAATTTCTACATCACTGCGACAACACCAAGAGATACCTAGTGGCTAGAATATGAAAGATTACCAATGTTCTATACATGCATGGATTCAGCCCATCAACTTATTAATCCTTGGAATAACCAAATGTTCAATCATGGTGAACATCTCCTAATCTAATCTTAAGGATTGATAAGTGATTTTTATCCTTTCGTTTTACAATTTTTTTCATTTTCTTATTTTTTATACAATTTTTCCTATCCTTTTCAACTTTTTCCATTTGTTGTTTTCATTTCATTTGTTATTGTAATCTCAATTTTGAATAAAATAATCATGTAGCCCATTGAGACAAGTTTTTTCCTATGGTGTCAAGTCATGAGGGATTGATTATTCAAACAATGAGACCACATCATCCATCCACTCATTCCATTAATAAGAGGTTCTTACGGTGATATAATAATATTCTTTTTCATCATCCAACTTAATAATAAATTCATAATCATTATGCCTAGATAGAAGAGGGAAGAACCATGGGAGAATGTGAAGGTTGTGACATCAATGGGATTTGTGTATTCTCTTTGGCCACTTCTATATATTCTATCATGTTTCTTTGGTTGTAATTATAACCTTGTAGATGTAATGAAAAATAGAAGTAAGATTCACATAAAATGGCATTGAATAAATTTTTGAGGTCCCACTAGAAAGACATGTACCCATGCCTAAATCTTAGCGGGTTTTGATACCTTCAAAAAAAATAAAAAGAAATTAAAAGTATAAAAAAACATGTGTTCCATAAATAAGCTCCTCCCTAGGATGAAATTCCAAGTGATGTTACTCCTTGTGATCATGGTAGTCTTATGGTTGTCCTCCTAGGGATGAAATGATGCAATGTCACTAAAATGTAGTTTGGACTTAGTTTGAATCTTGGAGAGAAGGGCTAATGATTACTTAACCATTAAAAACACATATGGAGGCACCTCACATCCCATTTTCTACAATCCCTTCTATAGTCCATCTCATCTTGTTATCCATATGATCCTAACTTATGGTTTTCTGTAACATAGAGTTATTTTCTCACATTGGTTGTTTTAACATGTGTGTTTTGTTTCACAAGTATGTATTTCATTCAACCCCTTTAGTGCCTATGGAATTTTTTAGGTGTGGTTACATAAGGGCATCATAGGCTAGAGCCTGCTTTGGGGAGGACCCACTTGTGTAACTTTTGTTACTTATACGTGTTTGACATAACCACATCATTCTTCAGCTTCCAAGCACCTCATTGTTAGATTTCATGCTTTCCCTTATCATCTAATGATGCATTCCACAACATCATTTTATCAACCTTTTCTTGCATCTTCTAAAGATTTTCACATTAATGACTTCACCTTCTACCAGTTCTAGTGCCTAAAACTGATTTCCTAATAACCCCATAACTATGGACCTAACCTTAACCCTTTCAAAAAATCATAGAGCTTCATTTTCCATGTTCAATATCCTCATGAGATGCACATCCATGGATCCGAATATCATGTAACCAATATTAGTTGTGCCAAAATCTCGAATACCTGATATCAGGTCACACAAAACCTATATATATGATCCCCATCATGTCCAAAAATCCATTTACTTCATTTGCATCTAGGAAAGTTTTTTAAATTTTCTCTCGTGAATCAGATCTCTATGCACCCAAATTCTACTTATGATATTTGGCTCTCTACCACTCCAATTTTCATCCTGTTTAAACCTATTTGAACCCAGAGTGTTCAAGTTAGTTATAGGGTAGTGCTTGCATGGGAAACTTACTCCAATTTTATAAAAGTTTCTATTGCCTAAAGGATATTACAAGGGTATGAGTGTTAAACATCTTAAGAATTATTATAAAAAATCAATATTATTAATGCCATAAACCTTACTTTTTTAATCTAAGGAACCATAACCATCATAATCAGCAATATATAGGAAAAAAGGAATCGATCGCGAAGGGTTATGAATGAAGGTCAAGAGTATGGTATAAACCTGTTAATGAAAATAACAACACCTTAGTAACACTTGATCTTTGATTGATTCTAGATGGCCCCAAAAGGAGGAGCATAAGGAGAACCTTCATAGGAGGTGCCAAAACACCCAATAGGTAGTAGGGGCCAACAAGGCATGTAGGCATAGCATAAGGAGTAGGAAGCCGAATCCTTCAACATCCATCAAGAGGCTTCTATAACTAGGTAATTGGTCCAAGGAGAGGCCACAAAAACCCAAGATCCTGCATAGGGAAAACATCTCACATTGTGTATGGAATGCCTTGAGGCAATTCAAGAAAAATCCATGTTGACCACAGTCATCATTAAGATCAAATTCAACCCATTCATGGCATTCACTCCTAAATCTATTTGGATGAAACTCTAAGAATCACCCTTGTGGCCAATTCTTTCCAATAGTGGAGAGTGGTACCTTGGAGAAACATGGAAATTCTGGCACAATAAAAAAGAAGGCACCACTGTAGACATTTGTTGAGTCAATGTCTCATTGTTAGTCGAAGAAATCATAGAAGCTCTCAATCTGCCAAATGAGAGGGCTAAGCTAGCCCATCTATCTAAAAGATTTGACCTTGACACTAGAAAGCTATGGCTAAAGTAGACCTATGGCAACGATGACAAGACATATAATGAATTAATTCTAGAAGAGAAGACTTACTTTAATATAGTCACATATCATCTTTTCCAAACCAACGGGCTTAATAGGATTTCAACCTATGTAGCCAAGGAAAGTGCCATCCTCATGGGAAAATACACAACTGACCCCTAATTATACTACATAGAGATTTAGAGGTAGTTCAAGAAGAAAAAGGCAAGAAAGCCAACACTTCCATTTCCTTACCTAATTAGAAAGCTATGCAAGAATGTTGGAATCCTAGGGTACACAAATGACATTCCCAAGAAGGCTCAGAATGCTTCCTTCATAGAATTACTTAAATTGGAAACAACAAGGAAAGACCTTGGTGAATAATAGGAACCAAAGAAGGAAGATAAACTAGCAAAAGAAGTATAAAAGGAGCATGAGCCACACCATGAAACACAAGCTTTACCACTGCCACCATAACACTATAGGCTAAAACACTCAGTTGGGGGAGCAAGGAGGAATCAAGCCTCTTCAAAGTCCTAGATGAAGTGTAGCCCACTATTTTAGCTAATCTGAGAAGAGGACATGTGTCACTATAATCAAGTCTTAGTGATCTAGATAAATCTTTGGTATTAAAACATTAGGATGGAATAGGTGCAGTATGGATCACAACAAGAAATCATTCAATGTGCCTGTTGTACCTCGAGTAGATCTAATTAGGACTAGATATGTACAAATGCTTGCTAGGACTTTGATGACTCTTGTGGCAGATGAGGATATCTTACCTTGACTTCTATACATAGGGAAAGTGAAGATCATCTTGTTTCACATCCCTAGTGATGTCACTGTATCATAGTTAGACCTCATAGCCACCAAAGAGAAACTGGTCATGGTTGAGATTAGGCTAGAACATGTGAAAGTAGAAGTGAAATGTTTACAAAAAGAACTAGCTACCTTGAGAGATGGAAGACAAGAATCTACTTGATTTATTGCACTTGATCATTTGGACTCATTCGAAACAAAGCAACTCAACCAATTGACCAAGGAAAATAAAGCTGCTAAGTAAGAGAAGGAGAAGGTAGTTTAGAATACTTTAGTTGCTAATAAACAAGCCCATGCATACAAGAAAGCACTAACCACCACTCAAGAAGAAAATAAATAGCTCACTATGAAAAACTTAAGGTTGACCACAATTGAGAAAAAAAAGTATGTTCTAGAAGAAAGTGTCCATTAGTTAAAAGAATAACTAATGAGGGTTAGCAAGGATATCAGCAAATTGGACAAAGATAAGATAATCCTCTCAATGGAGAAGGTCTACGCCATTCAAAAAAAATTAGCAATTGAAGTAAGCACATAGCAAAATGATGTGAAGAAACATGAGAGGTTAAAAGAACACTTTTAAGACTAGGTAGGAATATACAAGAAAATAAATGAAAAAGAAATCCAAATGGCTAAAGCCCACATTGGATCCATATCAGCACAAAATGCTAATTGGTAGCTAGTTCTAAATGGTTATGCATTGGTCCACTAGGAAAAAGTTAAGAATAATGACCTACATATCAAGGATTTGAAGGAATACATGGCATTGGCTAACCTTAGATATGCCAACTTTGCCATGTTAATAGCAAGTCAACTTAGAAGTCAGCTAGAAAAAACTAGTAACCACCTATTCCCTATATGAGAAAGAGTTTGTAGATAGAAAAGCTACCTTGCAGAAACTTCATGTAGTAAACTCAAAACTTGAAATGGTTGAAGTTCACTACCATGGACAAAAGGATGTCACCTCAGAACTAGCTAGGAGACTTATAGATTATCATGAATTCAAGGAAAAGGCTAGAGCATTTGAAGAAGAGAAATGGTAGTTTGTGGCCCAGTATGTGAAGGCCAACAAGATGTTTTTGCAGTTGGCATGTCCTTAAAATGTACCAGTGCTAGCATAGATTGGTTTAGTAGCTTGGATGGTATAGGACCCAAGGATGGAAGAAGAAAATTTGAAAGCACTCCTCAACCAATATAAGTTTCAAAAGCCTCATGACAAAGGAAAGTAGCTAATGGATGAGCCACCAAGTTTGGGAATGACATAAGCTTTTCTAGGTTTGTGTCTTGTATTATTGTGCCCCATTTTCTTTTGTAAAAACACCACTATGGCATATAAGAGTCAATTTTTTATTTGTTGAGTTAATTAATAATTCCATACCTTCCCAAATTTTTGTAAAATAACTTGTTCCTCATTTCTTTCGACCTCAAGGATGAGTGTTCATTCAGTCATGGGGGTATGATGAGTCATGGTTTTCTTAGCTCTAATATTGAATACCTAATATCAAGGCTTTGATATCAGATATGCAATATTAGGTTCCAATAAATGATGTCAGATATCTAATATCATCTCTTCCATGCTAGGCTATAAATATAGCACTTGGGTACATGGTTGGGAGTTAGTTTTAGAGTTTTCATTTCAGTTTTCAATTAGCTTTTTTCATAGATTTTTGATTCCTAGTTCTATTATTCCCAATCCATGCCTACAATGTGATGTTTGTAGTTGTATGGCACCTTTATTTGAGTGTGACATACTTGGACATGTTACATGACTAAGAATTAAGATTGAGATTACCTCCATCATTGTGGCATCTACTTATATTATTACTATTTTTAATTTATTTAATTATTTAATTATTTAGTATTTTCTACAATTAATGTTTCCATTTATTGCTATTTACAATTCCTATCATTAAGTGAAATGAGTACAACTTAATCACAAGTGCTTCAGTATCATTATTTGGTAACCTAATAATGTATTATTTGGCAAATCCAATAACATACGCTTGGCAATCCTAGCAGTAGTTATATGAAGTCCAAGGCATATACAGATGATTGGAGATGGATACTCATCACATGTAGGCTAGTTTAAATCTTGTTATCCATTGATTATTAGCTTAATTAATTAATCCCTTTATCATCATTAGGAGCAACATAGGATTAGAAAACATCATCATATACCTCACTATGAACTAAACCATACATGACAAAGCAAACATTAGTTCAAGTGGGAAGATAATGAACTACGATAAAAACACAACAATTTATATGCATAGTTAGTCTCATCTAGAGAATTTGATGGAATCGTGCATGAATGCTTGTAATTCATATGGTTGGACATAGGGATACCTCACTACTCATCAATAAGGAATTCTATAAGCATGTGCTAAGAACACTTATTTATTTCATATTTTCCTTTTGATAAAGTTTCTTTCCATTTTCTTCTATATTTTTCCTATTATGTAATCTATTCATAATGTTAATTGAACATATATTTGACGTTTTCCATTACATCTAGGAATTGGATGTTATAATCTTGAAGCTAGAGCATCTTCTACACTAGCTTCTTGAAGCTAATACACTCAAACCATTCTACTTAATCTTCATTAGAAAAGTACTTGCAATTCATCCTATGAACTAACATTAGGTTTCAAACATATAGAAGCTAATGTACCTATTGATTTAGATTCCAAAAACAATAAATACCAAGGAAGTGAATCTCATTTTTAACCTTTTATTTTTCATTCTTCATTTTACTTTTGCATGAAGAAATCTTCCTTCCTTTGGTAACTTATTTTTCCTTATTTGTTAATATGTTTTATGTTATCATTTTACTGTGTGGTAAAATTTTATTGTATGGATTTCATTTTTATGTATAGCCTAGAAGAATTTGATAAATATATATTTGAGTATTTTTGTAATGAATAAATTTTATATTCCATTTTTTTATATATCAGTATTCCATTAAGCTTATATAATACTAAAAATATGAGCTAAATGTTATATCTCTTGCAAGGTAATTAACTTGTGTTTTAGTTTGTATATTATATTAAACTAATTAATTTCTATTTAGCTAGATGTGTAAAGCTATAATAATTCAACCTTATTAGAGAAGCTAATATATATATTAGCATCTCACATCTCTTCTCCAAGCTAAGTACTATCTACCAAAATCAAATCCATAGCTTAGAGCTTCCAATTCAAATGTCTTACATTAAGTTAACACCTCACTATTTTCTAAAAGCTCTTTTATCACATTCCTTTGTAGATAAAAAATTGTAAATTTGCCTTTTGGAATATAAGGCAAAGCTAGCTATTTTTAAGCTAACATATAATGAAAACTAATTTTTTCATTTTTAAACTAGTATATTCTAAGTAGTATAAAATAAAATGTGCTATCTCTTAGACACATTAATCATAAATGTATTAATCTATTTTCCTAAATCCTAGTTTATTTTGTATTATTCTTTCAATAACCTATAGCTTGGCCTATGTCTTTTATTAACTTTTTGATGTTATTGAGAATTTGATCTCATCATATATCAAGTATTTTATTTTTGCATTATGTTTGGAATATTTAATAAACATTTTTTTAAAGCTTATTTTTTATAAATTGCACATTCCTTTTTATAGGTATTCTTATTTTTAATTCTTATTTTTGGAAACATCATGTATCTTTTTATAAAATATCACTTTTTAACTTTTTGGACTTATATTTAAAAAATACAAATTTCTTAGTATTTTATTACTAAGAAAAATTTGTTAGGATGATGGCACATGCTATGAACTAATGGTTGGATATTTTGAAAATACTATCTTTTTATTTGAACTTGCATAAGCTTTATTCTATTTTTGTTTTAGTAAACGTTGATTTTTGTAAAACCTAATGGACTTTGGTTTAGCTTTTCTAAAATCTACTAGACTCTAGGTTAGAATTTCTAAAGATTATGGATTTTATCAATGAAATATTCCATTATGAACTATTATTTCCATGTTTACGTGAACAAACTTAGGGATTATGAATAAAGTTAGGATTTCTATTTTATAATTATTCTTTATCCATTGTTGTCAATCAAGCTCTCTCATTGATGATCTTGATATTATATAGACACTCTAGTAGATCTAATCTTATGTGTTTTAGGTCTCCAAAATTATGAAGGTAGAGAAACAATCTCAAGCTTGCAACCTTATTATAATTTCAATGTATTAATTATCACCTTTGTAATTTCATTTACATGTAATGTTTTTATGGATATATCTCTTGTAGCGTTTAAGTTATAATTTTGATTTCATTACTTACTTTTAGTTTTCCTGTTATTTTCTAACATGTATTCAGTGGCATTTCTTACCACCATTACCTATTCTAAATTTAGGAAAACTTATAGTAAATTTATCTATGGAGATCATAAGTCATGATCCTTGACCATGACTAAACAAAAAATCATGATTTTATACCTTACAAAAAATCCAAGTTGAGATAAACATTTATCAAGTTATCATATTTACCACAAC
>MNCI01019273.1:5155-15317 GCA_015680685.1 Gnetum montanum | reverse complement strand
CCCCACCAAACTAGTGTCACTACCCTCTCGTCACATAGTCAACCTTGTTCCATTTTTCAAATCCCCTCCTCCTAGCCTAGTCATGGGGAAGATCACCATCCATGCTAAAACCTTTTACTGGCCCCTTTAGTTATTTATAAAAGTTTTTTTTTTACATTTTTTTTGTTTTACACCATCATTTGTATGTTTTACAATTCTTACTTACTTTTTCTTTCTTTATTTCTATATGTATATACTTACTTATCTTTCAGTTGTTTTATATTTTTTGCTAATAAGTTGTCTTATTGCCATAGAATGCAATGATGCAGTTGTTGCTCTTTGCAGTGGTTTGCATATTATGGTTTGCCTATTATATCTAGTTCCTACCTTAGCATTTTGTTTTATTCCAGGAAGCTAAGTTATACCTTCTTTTCATATGACAAGTAGTGAGTCCATGTCATCCACCCATCCACACACTCTATGGTTTTCCTTGTTTTTGAGACATGCAATCCCTTTTTCATTAAAAAAAACTTTAATTAATCTGTGACTTGTGTAGTTTCCAGACTTGAGAAGGATCCAATGGATTGAACAAGGTGTGACTTCTAGGGAATGTAGCATTTTTTGTGCTTTTCTTTTCCCTTGTATGTGAGAGTGTTCTCATGGACACCTTACCATTTCATATCCTTTCATAATAGGAAGTTAAATAGCAATCAGTCCTTATATGGTGTGGTCCTAATCATTAAAAAAATAAAAATAAAAGAAAACTATAAAAGAAAGAAGGGAGAAAAAGATAAGGATTCAAAGCATGTCCCTTGGACAAAATAAATGCAAAAATGCCTGGGCCTTTGCATGGTGTGGTTCCCATTCAAAAAAAAATAAGGGAATTCAAAGCACACCTCTTAGACCAACTCTAAAGAACTACAAGCACTAGCTATGGGACTTGTTTTGTTCCCTCTAACTAAGGCCCTTTCCCACTTCCTATATCTCACCCATTTTGGAATGGTGGTTGTTTTATGGGAGCTTTCTTGTGTTTCAAGGAATTGAATAATCTTAGAATGTTAATGCGAAGTCACTGAGCATGGTTGGTTTTGGTCTAGATTGAGGATGGATCCTACCAGGTCACTTAATCACACACTTCACAAGGGATTTTATGTGACCACAATTAGGAATTCCATTTCACATCCTCTTCTCTTCATCAATTACTCTCCATTACTCACCTCATTGCCAATTTTATGTTTTGATCATATGTCCTGGTTTGTTGGAACTTGTAAATCCTTCGGCTAGTTCTCATGGATGTAAGTACTAACTTCCAGTGGCCATTAATTGACTATGGGATCCAAGGACTCCTATGTTGATGATGTGTAAGGGAAAACAAGGCTAAAGCCTGCTATGAGGAGGACTCACTTGCATATCCTTTGGTTTTGTTTGTTAATCTCCTACCCCTTTTATATAGTTATTTGATCATTTCTATGCTACCCATCATGAGGCTCTTCATCCACCAAGTTCCATATTATGACATTCTCCAAAATTTGACTCTTCTTTTGATCAAAATATTCCTTCCTCTTTGTCTTATATTGTTCTCTAGTCTCTAGGTTCTTGAATCACTACAATTTTGTGCTACAATTCGTAGATTTGGGCTCTTAATTCATTAGTCAATGTAAGTCAACTCAACTGAATGATTGTGTCAACTAGGCCTTGTATATGCATCCTCCTGCGTTTACACTACCTCGTTTACATGGCCTTGTTGATGTAGTGGAAAAATACTATATATACCCACGTTGTGCCTTTGAAGTTTGTCCATTTATTCATAACACTAGGGGAGTTTTTTCAATTTTTCTACATCCAGTCTTATTTTCGATCACATACCTTTCCTAACATGTGTCCCAATCTAATCATTCTTTCACCCTTTTTCTACCAGAGGTATGTGCTACACATTGGGGGTGGGGGGGGTGGAGGGGGGGAGAGGTCTATGATTATTATGATTATCAAAGACTTAACACTTCTTAGGGGTTAAATAAAAATAATAATAATTAATTTAAATTCATCATATTTTATTATTATTTTTAACCCATCAACCACACTTTGAGGAACCAAACAGGATGCACATGCCATTGTCATAGCTTGGCCAAAATGAGAAGGTCTATTGTTGTCATTCTAAGCAACTTATACACATTTTAATTTATGGTTATGCTGTGACTGCAGATGGTACCTAAATTGAGGCATCTAAGGGAAGAAGGACTATCACAATTGAGAGAAAAGCGACCTAGAACTAGAAGAGGATGGGACACACGACCTCAAGAGCATGTAGAGCGCTCACATGCAATGGACCTCTTCATGAAGAACCTGACAAGGAATCTGTTCATCAAATTCCTAAAGAGGACATTCCCAGTGAACAATCACAAGGGGATGAGACTCTAGAAATAGCACCATGGCTTGAGGTCACCCTAACCTAGGCCCATATTGATGCTATTAAGCCAAGGGAGCTGGAATGAATAATCCTTCAAGAATTAAACTTCAGATTGTTTCTAGAAAATGGATCAGAAGAAGTTAGAACCCAATTGCAAAATTTTCCTATGTGGCCAATCATCACATCTAATGGTGAATGGTATTTAGGGGAAACTTATCTCTTTTGGATGAATGCAGTTTAGACTAAGAATTAAGGACATCCATGTATCTTAATCTACAGAGGCAATCACATAAGCTCTTGGGTTGCCTGAGATTAGGGCTAATGTGGTAGAGATTCCAAAAAAAGCAAACCCTGAGGTGAACAGGGAGTGGATTAGGTGTTGCTATGGGGTAGACCATAAGGAGTTAAGCACATTAACCATAGCAAAGAGGGTTTACTAAAAAAATCTCATCTTATCACTTTAATCCAATGGTAAGACCCAATAAGATCATTGCCTTCTCTGCTTGTGCATGTGCCACTCTGAGCAGAAAATTTCCCATCAACCTTCCACAATTGCTTTTTCTTTAAATTGAGAAAAGATTTCCTAAAAATGAACGTGGAAGGTGAGCTTTTCCCTCTACATGCCTAATTACAAAATTCTGCAAATGGGCAGGGATAGCACGTTATGCCAATGATACACTTCGTCACATCCTAATTGCCTTATGGCATGAGATGATGAAGGACAAAACTCCTGCCACAACACAAATAACGGAAGAGCAACAACCACTTGCACAAGCAACTAGGTTGACCTTGCATATGATTGCAAAGTATATACGTGAGATCTGACAATCGCTCTTGAGCCAACAGGAGCAACTAGTAGGAATTGGCAGTGGAGAAGACCTTTTGGTGTACCACCCTACAATGAGCCACCTTGAACAAGTGGCTCAACTTGTAAGTTTGCTAGAGAGAGTAGGGCCGATGTTTTCTGCCACATGAACACAAGTACTTTCTACTCAGACCCTAGTGTGGCTCTGCTCAAACACTAGGGTCTATTCTTACAAGTCTTGAAAAAAAAATAAGTAAAAATTTGATGGTTGTGGCTTATTATGATCTAACATGAACTTTAGCTCGTCCTCCTCATTAAATTCTATTGAAGTCTCATGCTCAAAATAGTTTGCATACTTTACTGTTACCTTTTGAGAATATTGAGAATGAAAGCTTAATTATGTATATATATATATATATATATATCTTAGTTAAAATAATAATAAATTATATATTTAGATTTTAATGTGCTTTGGGTAGCCCATGTTAGGTTCTCTTTTGATCATTTGGTTATTTTAATAATGTTTGGATCACTATAGTTTACTTTCAAATTTTTATTTCCTTGTCTTGTGACATTTTTGATTCCCCCTCTATTGCATTTCTTTCTTAAAATTTTGTGATTTTTGCTATCCTTGCACTTGCATGCAATTTGTGGAGCCAGATTACAAGCTAAGAGTGCAACTAAATTATGTTTTGTAAGATTGTCTATTATCATCAACAAGTGTATGCTCCAATTCGTTGAAGCTGAGCTATCATGAAATTTCCTTTTCCATCACTTCTCAACACCTTAATTAAAGAAATAAAATATCATTCAATCTTTTTAGCTTTAAATGGTTTTCAACGTCATCAAATTAAAATGATAAAATTCAAGGTTTCCACCCCAGAAAATGGTGTGACTGTGTCATATGAAATTGCAGTGCAGAGGCAGTTAGATTCTAAGATTCCAACATCTGGGAAGGTATTTGACAAGAAATCAATCGCATTTTTCTCTGACTGTTTGTTGAATTTCAACATGTCACGTGCCCATGCCGTGGATGTCTGAACACTGTTTGCTTATCCGAATTTTGCCTAGTACGGTAAATAAAATAGTCGAACAGTATTCTACTCATGGCTTGGTGCCCCTGCCAACACATTCATGTGAAATAAAAGGATAAATAAATAATTTTATACTTTTTTATTTTTTTTTTGAACTTGGATATGAAATTACGTTTTTACGGTATTTTTACGGTAAATGATTTTTTTTAGGAAGTTGCTGAACGAAGTTCGGGTTGGAGTATCGTTCACCATAATATCCCAGTCTTGCCACGGTTCGGGACTGTTTGGGAAGGAAAAAGAACAGATTGGGGGCATCTCACACTGTAGCACCAGGGCTGACGGCAAACGACGGTTATGGATGGTGGTGGACAGCTGACGGTGGTTGACAGGATTTTTCTCCTGCAGGCTGCGATAAAGAAGGGGGAAAAGACACATATGAAAAGAGCAGTCTCTAAAACGGGCAACACAGTTTGGTTGCCAACCTTTCCTTTGAAACGCGTAGCGGCTGGTAGTGCATTTCCTTCAACAGTCGGCTGTTTTATTTTATTCTTCTGTTTTTTTTCTAGCCACATGCAATGCATCTCTTAACCTCTTGTTCCTGCGAGCGGCGTCTGGGCAATGGCAAACACTTGTAGCGAGTCAGCAATGGCAAACACTTGTAGGAGTCAGCAGGATAATCACAAATAACGTGACGAACGCACGGATGGCTGCAACCACACCTGCATCTCAGCGACATACATACATACAGTGATATCAAAAAAGTTTGGCATTTTCCACTAGAGATATTTAACATTTTCCAACATTTCCAAACATGTTGCTCGTACATTGTGCCGTTATATCACTTTATGCACTAATTTTGAATTTTTTTTAATGCTTAAACTTTCATTGTTTTATAATTCAAAGCAGTAGCATGGTTTTTAGGCTTTCATCCTCAAATCCTTGGATACTGACATATTCTTCAACTTGTAAGTCGTTTTCAATTCTGAAACTCCTTATGGTCCCCGTTGCGTTGCCCTGTTCCGTTGCATTGCCCTGATAAGTATAGTTTTGTTGTATACATTTGCAGCACAATAGCAAGTATAAGTTTCTATCCATGGTAACACTACCAAAAATGTTTCCATTCTCAGTGACAACATCATCGCCATTGACCAGTATTTAGTTTATGCTTAGGTACAATCGGTTCGTTAAAATTTGGTAATTACATCTGTGGTCAGTGATGTGCCATTTTCTGATGTACTTAAAATTGTTTATTTATCTAAATTCCAAAATAGTCATTGCTTTGGAGTGGTGTTGTGTGAAATTAGCGCCTCTATTGTACCGAAGGAATGACTTGTTAGTCACGACAATCTTTTAAAATTATTTGTCAACCTAGAGTCAGTGAAGCAATTTAAGAGAGACTTTCACCATTATGACTTTTTCATAAAATGCACAAGGGATCACATATTGTTTAAGCTATGAGGAATTGAATTTTTATAGTGGAGTCTTGAAGTTTGAGGTTACGGGAATTGAAAATTGATGTCGCTATAGTAGTCCCATGGACATGAAAGAGGCTTAATGGTTTAGAAAATAGAAGGTTTCACTTTAAAAGAAGGTTATATAGGCAATTTATAATTAGCAAATAAGCTTCACATGTAGTTGTAAATGGTAAAGAGTATAATGTAGCAAGCAAAAAGGTCAGAGGAGACCTAACCTTAAATAAAAAGCTCAATCTATCCTTGTATATCATATAAAGGTGAGATATGACTTGTATCAAAGGTTGTGTATCTTTACTACCAGCTTATTAACAAATTTTATTTTCATTAATGTTGTTATACATATGGTTAAGAATATTTCATTAGTGGACTTCTAAATAGTGCTAAACTCTACAAAGTGCCCCAACAATATTTATTGAAAATTGGTTTTTGATAGTTATTATATAATTTCCTTGGTTTTTGTATAAGCATTTTAGTTCCACATTACTTTAGAAATAGTTAGCCTTATTATTATTATTATTGTCACATAGCCCTTTTCAGCTGATACTATTTCGAGGTTTCTGTACCGATCCATACAGGAGGCACCCTAGGCAACAGTCTCCTAAAAGAAGTTTTCACAAGTATTGGCATGTCCACGATTTAGGCATCAACATCATCATCATTTATCTCAACAAAATGGGATGATTATTTATAGTGTTTATTTAGCTAAAGTTGTCTTAGGAAGATTGGTAAATAAGTGGAAGCATAACCTCTTTCAGCAGCTGCACCCAAGTTTGAACCTATGTCTTCAACTTTAGTATAGTTATTTTACTTATTCTAGAAAAATTTTATGATAATTTTACAAGTAATGGTAAATGCACCCTGAGAGGCTCATAAATGACCCATGATGATTGCATTTGATTAAATAGGCTCTGATCTATGCTGACTCGTTTTATCCTTACATCCAAAGTTGCTATATGACTATTGCACATTTTTAATTTAAATTCAATTACAACACATGCATCATTACCTAAAATGGTTTTGCAGCAAAACCTTGTTATACAAATTTTCAACTTCTATTTTCAAGTATTTTTTCTTAATTAAAATTGAACAACTCCAAATTTTTAGTCTGCCTCTAAAATTAGGAGATTTACCAACATTATGGCGTCTTCCAATCTTTCCACATGTTGCTCCTCCCTTTAGAAAGCCCAACCTACCAAGTGCTTCTTAATTGCTTTGTTTCAATCTATTTTTGTTCTCTTTAGTAGTTTTGACTTTTATGCTCATGCTCTTGATTGGGAGGATTGTCAATTCAAATGAATTCCAAGCAATCTTATTTTGTGTGTGTTGAAATGTAAATTCTGGATGCACAGACACTCAAAAAAATTTGTTTAGGAAAACTATTGCCTAGGTTGCCTCCCGCATGGCTGCGGAAACTTGGGAATAGTTTTAGTTGGAGAGAGGTATGTGATATTTAAAAAATAATAAATCAAACTAAAAAGTTGTGAAAATTTAAATTGAATAATTATCTTAAATTTTAAAACTTAATAAAAATACAAGAAGTAACTACTAAATTTAAACTTTTCTCTAGTCTCCTGCTACCACTCGTCTGTGCTGTCTCCTTGTTGTCTCTTTGTCATGGATGCTGCTGATTAGTTGATTGCTACCACCTTTCACCACCTACCTGCAACTGCTAGCACAAAACCCTGAGCTAGTGTTGCTGAGAAGGAGACCTATGTTCATCTGCTACTCATTATTGCTAATGCATCTTTGATAGGTAGCAGTGCTACTCATTATTGCTGATGGATCTTTGACAGGCAGCAGTAGCTACCGCTGGGAGAGCCTATTGAGTGCCACCATCATCACGTGCAGGTTGCTATTCGCCTCTCCCATTGTGGAAAGCCATGCATAGTCGTTGATGTCATTGATCGCCTACAACATCACTACATGTGCTCAGTCTCTTCCCATCGCCCCTATTTGTCATCGGCTAGTAAAAGAGAGGCTACCTCCAAATGTTGTATGCTTGTATTGTCCACTATTAGTTCGTGGAAAGCAATGTGCTACTGTTACCATCGTCTCTCCAATAAAATGCACTATCTGTCATCGTCCATGAGCGTTGTCGGTGCTAACGTCGTGATGTAGGTGACTACCTGCTGTTCACACATCGTAGTTGCTGCCTACTAGTGTTCTGCAATAGTGTTCTGCAGTTGTCACCTGCTAGTACTCCATAGTTGTTGCTAGTGCTCTGCAATTATTGCCTGCTGGTGCTCCTCAGCTACAGCCTTGCGCGTGCAAACCTGAGAGAAAGAAAGAGAAACCGTTGTCTACTCATGTTCTTTAGCTCAGGGAAGGCTCCCAGATGATCCCTATTGATGGTTGTGGCCCTTCTTTAATAATCACCTGTTGCTGCTAGCTTAAATGCCCACATCGTCGGTTACAACCACGAAGCATAGTATATTACGCCACTACTGTCGGTTATTGCAACCACGTTCTACCATGTGTGCGTCACTCAGGTTCACTACTGCCAATTAGGTTCACCACATTCTCCACCACTACTCGTTGTGAACTACAACTTTAAACCCTTTTTGTCACTATCAAGATTGAAATAGACATAGATCACATTAAATTTTGAAAAGTGCATGTAAAGTTGATTTTGAATAGGAACTAGAATTCAAAATGTTCTATTTATTAATAGGAACTAGAATTCAAAATTTTAATAAAGCATAGTGTCTAAGATATTCTATTTATTAATAAATCATTATTTTAAAGGTTCAATATTCATTCCCCTAAGCAGCATATTTGAGCAAGCAGCATATTTGAGAGGAGATGAAGTGAAGCTTTTTGAATGAAATTTCAAAAAAAATTACAATTACTTTAAATGATGATATCCAAGTATATAAGGTTATCACTTGATGCTTAATATTTTCTTATCAACCAAACAAAATAAAAAAGAAATTATTGAATAAGCAAAAGATTAAGCTCTTATAAACTTAGATTTTACCTTTTGAACCTCAATCTTGATTACCATCGGATTTAATTGTTGGAGAATAAGTGCTTATTGGTAAAGATGATAGACTTATAGGATTTTTAAAATTTTCATGGTATTCAAACTTATTTAAACATAGCCCTATGCCTATCATGGGTGAAGTTGGCATCAATAGTGTGCACATGCAATTACATCTCATATTTGAGACACTATTATAATATATCAAAAAATGAGGTGATTTTGAGGCAATTACTCTACCATGTAGCATTGTCTCAATAAAATGGGGTCTGCTACATGAGTTTTTTCATGCCATTTGCCTTTATGAAAAGTTAGAGCTTTGTTTATTTGCAATTTCTTTAAATCATCTTCAATAATGTGATTGTTGTGCATCACATTGAGGCAATACTATGATATGCAAAATCTAGATGAAAAAAGAAAGAAAGAAACTTATTTATGAGATTTGACAAGGTTTCAGAGCAAGCTGTAAACCTAACACCAGCTTTCCTCTTTTTGTATCTAAGATTTAGAACTAGGATTAGTACCTACAAACAAACTTACTTATTGTTAACTAAAAAAGCATTAGAAAGCATTGGACCATAGCCCTTGTTAGGGTAGATTTTCATTGACACAGCTCTTCTTGATGAAGTACATTAAATTTAATAACCCTTCAAAGATGATGAGAAATTTTCAAAAATGTCTTGGTATGAAGTGCAATTTTGAGCGTACCCTTTATGGATGGACGGGTAGTGCAGTGGTGCAAATTTGATGTCTGGACCCAATGTAACAATGAATTAGCAGTTTATTATTTGCGAACTACACTTCATGTTTTTACTATCGGATAGTTTTAGAATTTTCCCTAGTGAACTACACTTTCTGTTTCTACTGTTAGATAGTTTTAGAATTTTCCCTGGAGATGAGATAAGACTTGTAAACTTGTTGTGAAGATCTATCTCAGTTAACAATGTGATAGCTTTGGACAGCAACATGACAGTTTTCGTTGCAATCCATCCGTTCCAACCGATTCATTGTTATCTGGAAATGGTCTTATATTTTTCTAATAAATGGTAACTGATTCCTGGACTTTCTGACTTCTTGATAGGAGAACAAGGCACGGGGAATCAATTGCAGTGTAGCAGTTGAGGTCCCTTTCACAGTCGCTTACAGTCTGCATACACCATCACCGTAGAGCGCCCGTGTGAAAGAAGATCCGGAACATTCAGACATCAATGGCATCAATGGCTGGAGGTCAGTTCGATCTATTTTTTTCAAATTGATTTGTGCATTTTTGTTTCATGCACATTTGTAGATTAAGAGATCTGTTTTTACATGCTTCGGCTTGTGCAATCCGGTTTTGATGCACTAGAAAGATTTCTAACACCCAACTCATCAGGGCAGCAATTTTCCACCATCGCTTGGAACTCTCCAACTTGTGAGCACTCCAGAATTTTCCAAGAATGACACTGGAAATGTCTCTGCATTATTTCCTGCAAAATTATCCCA
>MNCI01019265.1:166030-228136 GCA_015680685.1 Gnetum montanum | reverse complement strand
CCACACTTTCTCTCTTCTATAGCTCACCTTATTCCTTAGCAACCTACTCTAATAGTCTTTGAATTTTATGGGACCTAAGCTTGGATAGTCTCGCTTGAGCATAAGTTCCAAGGGTTCTTCTCATTTCATGCCTAAGCCCATCGATGAGATGGCACAACTGATCTCTTTGTGAATAACCATGGCTAGGACAATGATGTAATAGTGCATAGTATTGGCCCATCGTAGCATCCAAGGGTTCATTTCTTCCTTTTTTTCAGCCTAGGATTTTCATTTGCAAGTTAGATACTTAGGAGTATGTTTGGTACTTTTCATTAAATAGTTCTAACATAGTACTCCACCTACAAATGGATTCCAGTTCTAAAGACCAGTACTAGCTTTTTGCTTCTTTAACTTATGTTTGTGGAAACAAATTAAGTTTTTCCCATTCTTTCTCTATGTTTTGTAATGAACACACATCATGGAATGCTTCTAAATGATTCTGAGGATCAGCGTTATATCTCCCTTCAAATCCTGGGATGTTGTTCATATCTAATCTCTTGATCCTACTATCTTTCAGGTGCCTTTTTGGAATTCTAATAGCCTTAGCTATGTCTAACATTCTTTGAGTAGCAAGTAAAGATTCATCATGATCATCTTGTCTATGGTATCTATGATGCCTACGTTGTTCCCCACTCTCCCTTCTTCTATGTTGTGACTCTCTAGAGTGCCCTCATTCCCTTTCCTAGTTGTTTCGCCTATGACTTCCACTTTGCCTACCTTTATCCCCATGTGCTTTTTCCTTATCACTACATCCATATATTGAAGGAGATGGTGAAGGAGATGATGAAGTTGAAAAATAAGGATAACCATCATCATGACGATGTCTACTACGTTCTCTTCTACGGTCTCAGCCTTGATCACAATTGCGATCAGAATGTCCATCTTTATCATGCTTTTGTGTTCCTTTTTCAAATCCTTTATGCCCATGGGTATCAGAACCTAGGTTATGAATAGTGAAATGAAGGTTTCAATAAACAATCCCTTGGCCAAAGTCAAGGGGTGGAACATCTTTATGTAGGCAACTGCCTAAGGTAGGTTTACCACCCTCATTTTCACTTAAGACATGTGGGGAATCCTGGGAGCACTTACCCTTCAAAGACTTATGATGTATATCTTGTTGCAAGTCACTTTGATGTTGTGCCTCTGTGGGATAGTATTCTCTTAAGTCATGATCTTTCACAACATATCCTACATATAAGTGCAGCATGTCAATTCATGTGAGAGCATGAAGAAGCATGCTCAAGACTGAACGATCAGGAGGTAACACTATGTTACCTTCTAAGTATCGCCAACATATTTTTTCATCTTGATGAAGGATAAAGGTGAAGTCTATTATATACTCATTAGGATGAATATATACCACTCAAACTTGTTAAGGGACTAGAGGATCAACATCATGTGTATTACATCACCGATTATTTCCTATTTCAGACCTAGATAGTGAGACGCTTTCGTATAAAGAAGGAGACATACTTGTCTATTTAGTGTGAAATGTATTCTTATTTATTATTTTCTCAACCAACCATAAAGGTTCATTCCAATGATGTGAATGATTTTCTATGTTCTAGTTAGCACAAAAACAACTAAGTCCCCAACAATGGCACCAATGATGAGCGACGAGGTACCCCTACGCTCAACCATATAAATATGAGCATTTCATGCTTGATCTGGTCGAATTCCAAGGACTAAGTGCTTATGTGCCCTTGTGGAACAAGGATGGGTTTATTGATCATTGTCTTCCCAAACTTACTTGTATGTCACAATTGTATGGTTAAGTAAGATTTAGGCATATGATTTTTATATCTTTTATGTTTTTATGTCCTACTGCTAATAAGGGAGGAGAGAGAGAGATAACTAAGTGACTAATTTAACTTAACTACTAATTAATTAGGATTTAAACTAATCCTAACACTAGTATCCATTCTCACTTGTTGTACACATCCTAAACCACTACAACACTACTAAGATTACCAAATGCTAATCGTTACTCGGTTGCCAAGTGTTACATGCATGCTCGAAGTGATTGTGCNGGCACTATATTTATAGGCTTGGAAGCAACTACTCTAATAATTAGAGTAACTACTCTAATAATTATAATAAACTGCTAGAGTAACTACTCTAATAATTAGAATAAACCACTAGAGTAACTACTCTAATAATTAGAATAAACTGCTAGAGTAACTTCTCTAATAATTAGAATAAACCACTAGAGTAACTACTCTAATAATTATAATAAACTACTAGAGTAATTGCTCTCATCATCAAACAAGTCAGAAAAGGTAGCCTCATTGATAGGTATGGTGACTATCACACCTTGAACTGTAGTGTTGAACTCTCTAGCTTCTACGTTGAAGGAGTCAATGATGTTTAACATCTCTACAATGAGGATGGAAAGGATAGGTTCCATGCAAACATCAAGCAAACTTGCACACTCAATGTTTACTTGGATGTTTCTAGACATCTTCCCCCTTAACCAATTCTATGTTGGCTCCACCTCATCAAATTTCAAGATGAGGGTATCCTAAAATGGTTAAGGTGACATTGGGAGAAGTGGTAGGTCTTGCAAGGTTATAACAAATTCTTAGTATCAGCATAGGCACATCTACCAAAATAGAGATATAACTAAAACTAAAATCATAAGTTAAGATCATAGAACACTTAAGACCTAGGTAGTCATCACAACATTAGACATAATACAAAAACTCATCCTTTTTCTTATGTTTCTTCTTCTTATTTGGTGTGGCTTGTGTGGAGGTTCCAATGGTAATGATCTTCTCCCTAATGTGCATGAGGTCCACCCACCACCTGTGTGTCATCTCGATGGCTACACATTCTTGTAGAAAAGGTTAAAGACAATGTATTTATCAAAGTCACTTCTTAACTAATCATACATAACAGTCTGGATTTTGAAACCTCTACTAAATACATTTAATGCAATTTGCGCCATCACCAAGGTTTGATCATTCCTAATTAAGCCTTTGTCATTCATCCTATACTTTCAAGATGTGCATAAAAATTGACAAGTTAGAGGAAAGGTTAGTAACCCAAAAAACATTAATAACTTATAACAACCATACTTACCCTAATAGACGATACATTGTGTCATGGGGGTTTGGGAACAATGTGTGGACTCAGTGTGCCACCATCAAAGCATTATCAACATTATACTAAGAATACTCTGGCATGCTCTAAATCTTAAATAGGCAACGTATGTCAATGATATCTCTAGTGTCCACCACCTCCCTAGCTACTTGAGTTTCCAAATCATCAATCATGAACTTGACAATTAGGTTAGATGCTCAAAGCATTAGGATCTCTACTATGATACTAGCTATATTGACAACTAAGTGTGATCACATCATCACACTTTAGTTTTGTAGGATGTAGGCAAGGAATTCCCTTGTCACTGACTAGAACCAAAGTGAGCCCTACTCAAGAACAAAATCATAGAGGGGGTTGGTAGCCTTGGGAGTGTTCATGCAGCATAGGATGCCCACCAAATTCACTGCTCTTAATATGGATTTTAGAAGAGCCTTTCATGGAAAATAATACATAGCATTAAAATCATATTTTAACACTTAGAATTTCTTGGAAAATTTTACCAAACATCCTAGTTAGGGGTGAAATTAGTCCCTGTAAAAACTCTAAGGTATTGGTTGAAATTCATTTTGGAATTCAAAACAAATAATGTTAGAACCTTTATAGCCCTTACATATGGTATACAAAACATTATAACATGTACAGCATTACAACCAAATTATGCCTCAATTTGAAACAATATTTACACAAAAATACCTTAAAACCTAGAAAATGGCCATAGGAAAGTCACTACTAAAATTAGCATGAAATTTTAATAGCCATGAAACCACATTTAGAGCATTATCAACATCCCCAATAATCCCTATGAACATGGGACATTGACAACAAAAATCATCCAATATGCCAACACTACTCATCTCTGACGGTTAAAATTGATAAAATCAAAATAAAACCTTAATTTATGCAACCTTAGTAAAAAAATCATCAAAAATTCATCTTAAATTTGATTTCAATGATTTCACCATTAGAATCCTAAAATCATGAACTTTATAGCCATAGCCAGAATAGGAAAAACATTTATAGCCACGTTAGTAGAGAATGCAGAAAACCAAACATGAACCTAGCCATCATCAAAAAATCCCCTTTTGTGCAAGGTTTGTAAAAACTTCACCAAAAATTAATTTTAGCTCCAAAAAATGTGATTCAACCATCATTTTAAAGTCTAATCAAGCCCTATCTACTCATATTTAACAAAAATACAAAACCCCTACCATCTATCTAGGAAAAATTCATAAACCTATATGAAATAATGGAAAACGGCACAAAACACAACCATATAGCCTAGCCAAAATGCCCATAACTCATTTTTTATAACTCTAAATCAAACAAAACCACAGCCAATAAAAACCTTAAACATAATTCTAAAATTAAAAAACCTTATACTTTCACAATTTATAATCAATGTATTAATAAAAAATTCACAAGTGTGTCAGATTTCTCACCAATACTGGTAAAAAGCACGTACAAAACAACAAAGCCTAATTTAAAATTCACATAAAACAAAACCTAAATGACTAAATAACCTTAGAAACTTATAAAGGCCATCAAAATAGGAGGTATTATTTTTTCAAAATTCAATTCCATCAATCATAGTGGCCTAGATCTAGTAAAACAACACTATCCCAAGTTGGAAAAAACACAAAAAAATATCCAAGAACAAATAGGAAACCACTAGCAATGGCCTACCTTAGGGTTGCATTAGATGAACTCTAAATCACAAGAAGCTTGTGTAGATGGGAGATTCCCTAGGCTGCTACATCTACCTTCTCAATGACTACATTCTTGTTGCTACTACCTATCTTCTCCATGTTGAATTATCAATGCTAAGAAGGTTTGGAAATCATATGGATTGAAGCTCCAACACTACCTTAGAGGGACATCTGAAGCAACAACACTAAGGATGGGAAGTTCCTAGAAGTAAACTCTTTACTAGAGATCAAATCTAGTGTGTCATAGAAGAGAATGATAGTTTTTGGCTGATTTTTGATGGAACTGAACATAAAAACTATATCAAAACCTAGGCACCCTCTTGCATGTCCCTGTTGCTAATTTTAGGCACTAAAACTCATGGTGTATTCAAAGTTCAAATTGAGGAAACTATAGCTAACATTGATAGTTGTGGGAGTTAGTACCAAGTTTTAAATTTTTGAATTTTGGGGTGAGCCCCACTAGACACCTCCCATGCATGGTGTGTTCCAAGCTTGGAAACCTTCCAACACTGAGGTTTTGACATCTTAGAATGCATAAAACCATTTAGCAACCCTTTCCCCCATGTACCCACACTAGGTAGTGTGGATCCAACATGTTTCCTAGCCCCTTTAACACACTATCTTCCAACACTGCCCCCTTTACCATTTTTAGTAACTACTAATAACATGACCAAATCCCAAACCCCAGCAAGAGATAAAACCTTAATAAAACTTATCACTTTGGGTGACAACACTAAAGCCATGATAGCTAGCATGGCTCCAACATTGACCATGGGGTATAACATCCATACCCATCCTCTGGTACTTACCAAGCCCTAATTTGACTCTAAGGTAGGCCCACATAGCCTTAAATCCCTCCAATCACCCCTAGTAGCTTCAAAACCTTAAGAAATCTAGTCGAAAGTGCTTAAAAATTTTAGATCTAGTGAAGCCACACTAAGGAGTCTCTATATAGACTACATAAAATGACTTTAGTGTGGATGGGAAACTACTAAAATCGACCACCCAGTTGCTGTATTTTGACTCCCATAGCCCTTTTCAATCTCCAATGGCCTAGATTCAGTAAGAAATAAGTTGATTTTGCACCTTTGACCTTTCCCATGCTAAGAGAAACACACCACCCCACTACAACCCCCACCCATGATAGCTAGTGTGGGTTCCCTAGGGGTGGACCATAAAAGCCTCCCTACTATCCAAAATTGCCATGAAATTCACTCCCATGACCTAGATACCATCCCATAGCCTTTGGTAGTTGATGATAATCATGATTTTAGTTATTTATCATATCTAATATCTTAGCCATGCTAGGAAAACCCTCACTCATGTTGGCCAATGTGGATCTAGTGTGGCTACCCTAGGGATATGTCATAGAACCCATTCCATGACCAAAAATATCCTTATAATCTTCCTTGTTGACCTTCAAATCCTACTAGAGCTTCCTAGAGCAGTCAAACATCAAGACATTAACCAAAAATAGTAAACAAGATATCACCCTCTTCTATCCATACTAGGACCATGGTACCCATCATGGTACAAAGGGGGATGACCACCAAAAATAGTAAGGAATTTATAAATTAGGAAAATTTGACACCAAACATCATTTACACTAGGCAATATCATTTACATTTGGGGGGATAATATGCACACTGGGCAACATTACCATAGTGTGGATGAAGGGGGTATGAACGAAAACTTTCAAAATTTACATCAAAGTTAACATATGTTGACCTCCTAGCCTCTCTGGAGTCTCTAATAATCAAAAACTCAATAAAATCACCCATTTTTCATGCCCATTCTAATAGCCATGTTGAGAATCCCCCTCACTCATGCTAACCAATGTGGATCTAGCATTGGTACTAAGGGGCTAACCCATGGAAGATCCATAGATAGCTCAAAATGATCCCAAATTACCTTACACTCATCCTAGAATCCTGTCAATACTTGCTAGAGTGTTCAAATTTCATGAAACTATCAACAATAGTAAAATGTTGATCCTCCTAGATCATCCACATTGGAGCCACATTGGCCAACATGGCTTCAAGGGGATGACATGCATGGTTACTTTACCTTCAAACACCTCTAGATCTAATATCTTGAGGTATCCATGCTGGGAGAGGCCTTCGCCATGTTGGACAACATGGCCCTAGCATGGGTGAGCTACCTTTCCACTTTTGATAGTAGATCGACACCCCTAGAGACCAAAAACCTACACTAGTAAAGCCTAAGATCTTATAGCATTGATTTTGCTCCTGTTTGACCTCACTTTGATATTAAGACCCATCAAGCCCCCTCATCCACATTGGAGAAACATTGTCTAGTGTGGCTCAAGGGAGTATGAACATGCATTACCTCAAATAGCCTTCAAACCTAGCTAGATTTAACCAAAAACCTTAGGAATGATTGTTTGCAGCCCTAGAAACCTAACAACTTGGTTGATATACCTCCAAAATCACCTCGAGATCAAAAAGCAAGAGTCCCCATATTGAGCCACACTGAAGCTATGCTAGCCAATGTTGCCCCAATGTGGGTATACCTTTCACTATTATCTAACACTTAACACTCTCTCAAAATATTCTTAAAACTTGGCTAAGAAGCCAATAGCTGCTAAATCCTGACCTCAACTATGGACTAATCCTATTTGATCATTTTTGGATCTTCCATGCTAAAACACCCCTCCATTGAGTCTAGGCCATGTAACCAATGTGTCTTAAGGAGTGTATCACTTTAAAACCTACTTTTTTACCAATTTAAACCTCCATCTAGCCCTATGGTACCTTGGGAACACCTTAGAACCCCATTTTTTATTATCTAGATGCCACAAAATTTATTTTCATTGGTACCCACACTAGCTAGTCTGGCTCCAACATGGGTGGCAGATCTAGGCTTTAATGGAAGCTTTCAAAGATGGAAATCAACCCCAAAGTTTACCTCTTTCCTTTCATAGTCCACTACACTAGACATGCAAGACACTGGTGAAACACCGTGAAAATTGTGAGTCAGCCTCAGGCGAAGATTCACGATTCAGACAAAAGTACATGACAGAATTCCAGAAAGAAGAGCAAGGCAAGGCAAAGAGGCCTGCGGCATCAAGACTTCGGTTTCCTTTTGCAAATTTCCTATCTTACTATGTTTTCCATCTTTACGCTATAATACGCAACATAGTGTAATGATGCTTAGCATAACATAGTTTGACATTAGAAGGTGGTTTACTTCAACAGATTTGGTGAAGCCTAAGGCCTAAGTAGCGTAATATGTGATCTCTCGTGTATTCTCCTAAGTCATTTGTCCAAGAGCAGATTTACGCTCTGTTACGCAAGGCAGCGTAATGAGCTTCGAAAGCATCACAGAGAATCCAAAGGAAGCGCAACAAGTCAATTATTTTCTCTTTCTTGCAGATTGATCATCTTACGCTCTTTACGCAACGTAGCATACGTTAGCGTAATTCATCATCAAGTTAATCATTGTTTACGCTTCACTACGCTTGGCAGCGTGAATGCGCGTAAAGCAACTTGAGTCCATTACTTTTGTACTTTATTACGCTCTTGCACGCGATGCAATGCGTACGAGCATAATGTAGCCCAAAATCAACTGAGACTTGCCCAATCCACATTTGTTATTCATACACACAATACGCAAATGTGCGTATTATGCGTAGTCACGAATTTCAACACAAGGATGGTTAGGTCAACAATCTTCTAAAAAGTTTGAAACACGTGTCATCACAGCCGTGCCTTCTCCACGTATTATCAAACTTATAAATATCCCAGTTGGCGAAGAAAAAACAGACAGGAGGGAGACACACAGAGAGAGATAGAGAAAGAGAGCAGCATTTTGGCAATCTTTTGGCAGTACTATATTTTAACAGAGATAGGAAACATTTTGCTTAAGCATTGGTAGCAGGAGTGATTGGCCCTTTGGCGAAGAAACAATTTTCTCCATTGGTGATCATTGGCAGTTCCGAGTAGATACTACCTAAGGAAAAAGGAGCAGATCAAAGATCGAGAGATCATCTGGCATGGTTTGCGAACTCTATTGATNTTTCTCTCATGTCTGATTCCTTTTACCATGTTAACGTTATCATTATTATGATTCATCTACATTGTTTTTCTCTCATTTCGCGACTCGTTGAATCAAATCGTGCCACGAAAATATTCATAATCTCCATCGGTTTACTGATTTCGTAAGTCCCTGTCTGATCGACAAGACCGTTCAGGGCACTGCAGATTCATTTTCTCCAGCACAGCCCTTGCACAGATCCATGGTTAAGACTGTATACACAGATTTTGTTTGGTATTCCAGCTGCCGACATTTTCCATCGTTACAGTTTTTTGGCGCTAGAAGGAGGGCCTAGGCTCCGATTCATATTTTTTAGAGGTAGCCCTGTTAGCGATCTATACCCACGTTGCCAAAAGAAATGTGAACATAATACCTCTAGCGAAGTTTATGAAACATCGTGTGGTGTAGATCGGTTACTTTAACGATTCCTTTGGAATCCTACAGGGTAGAAGCCTAACCGCGATCTTCTTTGTCTATCATTTTTTCTTTTAGATCCAGTCGTTTATTATCGATTAATCTACTTGATCAATGGATTCATCTTACACAACCACAACCGCCATGGTCACCGCTGATTTGGGTGCCACATCTGTGAACCCTGTCGCTATCACCAGACCAGCTTTTGGTTCAGCAGGACCTCAGGGACCATCGCGTCGATCATTGAGACTACAGGGAAAAGATCCAGTATTCACTATCGTGACCCCTGAGGAATACAACTTCATCTGCGTCAAGATCCAGGCAAAGCTTGCCCTTAGTCGAGCCGAAATCGAGGCGAAACAGAATTTCAAGAAGATCCATCGAGGGGGTCAGGATTTGACCCCAACAGCCTATGACATTATCCCTTTAACATACCATCACCATGAAATTATAACATAGTTGGTCATGGCTAAGAGCTAGGCTACCCGGGCTATGATGGAACCCCAAAATGGGAAGGAAGAGGATGATGAATTTGCAGCCTAGTTTGAACATTCATATCACACTCTTAGTCCCCATACTTATGTCAATCCATCATTCCCTCTCAACAGAGAAGCCGCCCCTCTTAATCCAGCCATGATTGCACAGATGCACATCTCTGTGATTCCACAAGCCACTGCCCAGCCATCTGGGCTGCAAGTGCAAATACCCCACAATAACATGGAGGCGGTTTCATCACCATGTGTACTCAGCATTCCAGCGGTGGTTCCAGCATCCACCGTGCCCCATTTCATCCTGCAGATCCAATTCCAAACCATATCCACAACTCACCCGATGCAGACTTTATCGCTGCCGCCCCCTCCAACCCAATAGGTCACCATCGTCGTGTATCCACAGATACCTGTCCAACAGCCTGCCGCAAGTCAGTGGACCAACCCCACGGCACAACACAACCAGTCTGTGGTATACGGTGTGCAACCCTCGGTGGCACCCACAATGCATATTCCGCAGATGGTCCCACAATATCCCTATCCTTATCCCGTGCAGCCGGTGGCGGCTAATCTCTCTTCCCAAACCGGTGGATGGTGGTCCTCACAGGCACCTTTGCCTACAGGAATCCCTACCCCATCATCTACCGGCCAAACCATCCCACCATTCCCACTGCCGGGCACAGCTTTCCCAGGATAGCCCCCTGCTCCTCCTACACAGACACCTCCATCAATAGGTCTGGACCAAGCCTTTTTACTTATTCAAACCCTCACTAAGGAGGTTAGGCATCTTAAGGCCGCTAGCTCAGACACTGTATAGATCATGGACTTCTACCAAGATGATCCTATTAGTCCAGTGGTCCCCATGCTGTCGTTGCCACCAGGGATGTCCTTACCTCATTTTACCAAGTATAATGGGGAGGGAGATCCTAACACTCACTTGGTCACCTTTAGGTCCGAATCCTTGTTGTTGCAACAGTGGCCTCACACGATTATCCCAGTCTTTGTTATGTCTCTAACAGGGAAAGCTCTAGATTGGTATCGAGCCCTCCCACGCTCTTCCATTTCAACCTTGGAAGAGCTTCTGACACAATTCGTGACTCGCTTTAAATATAACTTAAAGCCGGAAGTCACGTTAGATCAACTCATGGGAGTGAAACAAGATCCTCTCAAACCAGTCCAGAAGTTCATACAGCGTTGGAATGCTACTTTGAATGAAATCCGTGAGCCAATCACGGAGCCACACTTATTGACCATCTTCAAAGGAGTAGTCAATGACTTTATCAAGTCAAAGTTGTATTATCTTTCCCCTAACTCCTTACATCAGGTCTTCTCTCAAACTAGAAGCATCCAAGATGCTGCGAAGGCCAGCAAAGACCCAGCATATGTCGCCTACAAAAACGCTCACAACAAAGGCAAGGACAAAGGTAAAGCGACAACAGCGATAGCAGCTGCGCTTCCTGAGGGCACAAAGAACAAGAATAAGAAGGCACCTACGACACCTCCTAAGACCACGGCCAGTGCTGGTAGCACCAGCCAGGACATAGTTGCACCTGAAGGACCCCCCAGCCAAAACCAAACTTTGAGCATAAAGATTGCTCAAAGTATACAGCCTTACCTGTAAAACACTCAGAACTGTTGAAACAATTGTTAGGGGTAGGATACATTCAACCCAAAAAGGTATTCGAAGAAGCTCTGAAGCCTCACAGACGTCATTGTGAACTGCTGAAGAATCCTTCTTTAGCCTTACCTAACGAACCACCAGTTCCGAAATCTTTCAGGCTGGACCGTTTCTGTGACTACCACCAGTTGTGTGGTCATGACACAGATTACTGCTGGGTGTTGAAGGACGACATTCAACGCATGATCGACGACGGTCATTTGAAAGTAGACGACAGTAGTCGGACACATCCGAAAAACCAAGCATTACACGTGTATAAGGATCCGTTGAATGCAAACAACGCATCCTATACAATCAATGTGGTGAGTACGGACAGTTAGAAAAAAGTACCACCGAAACAACCTTTTGTTTTGCGCGTACCTACCAACTCACAACAGGGGCGAAACCTTTTATCGATAGCTAGTGACGTCTCAAGGCCACCATTCATCATTCGGGCACCTTCTCAAAATGCCACTAAGCCACGTAGTAACAGCAAAGCCGCGGCGTCGTCCACCCCCATGCCTAGGGAGCCTTTCATTCTTACGGTGCCACAACCACTAGCTAATCCTCTCACGCAGGGGCAGGCCTCTAACCAAAACCACCAACCACCACCCGACAAACAAAAGGGAGAGGACACATCTGTTAATGCTACAAAAGACCACTTTATGCTCGACTTCCCCAAGCCTAGGCCCCTAGCCTCTGTGCCTTCGCCTGTACCTCAGCGGCAGGATAAAGGTGCAGAAACACAGTCACCTCCTCTCGGCAAGAAAAAGAATAACCCCCCGACTAACATCATTCGACCTCGGGAAATTCGTCTCTTGGGACGAATGGAAGAAGACAAGGGGAGTAAACAACCTAGCTGAGAGAACAACCTCCTCAACGTGTTTATGCAGGTCAAACGGGCTCTGAAACAGAAAAATAAAATGCTGAGCCTACATGACCTACTCATGACATCCCAAGAACACCGTGAGGCTATGGTCCGCATGCTAACATCCATACCTGTGGACGAAAGGTTACCAGTAGAGGAAGAAGTGATACACGCTGTCATGTTTCCTTCTGAAACTGAACAACCTAAGCCTACCTCGTTGACCTTTCATGATGAGTCCATCAAAGATGATCCTGAGAAAGGTCAGGTGACAACTGAATCCATGTTCATCACCATTCAGGTCGGTCAGTACCTGATCTGGAGGGTACATGTGGACGACGGCGCAGCTGCAAATGTCATTCCTTATCCCATCATGGATAGGTTGGGTCTGGTCGACCAGATCATTCCCACAACGACAACATGTGTAAAGTCGTTCAATGGAGCAAGGGTTCAGGTCAAGGGGACTGTGCGTATCGAGTTTGTGGCAGGAGATCAATTCCCAATGGATGCCACATTCCTAGTCGTCGAGGAGATGCCTGGGTTCAACTTGATCTTAGGGAGGTCCTAGTTAGCCCAGCTGAGGTTAGTTTCATCACTGATACATCAGGAAATACACCTACCCTATGCAGGAAGGGAGGTCGTAATACGCGGTGATGAAATCACCCCCAGGACTATCAACAACATTGAAGAAGAACGGGGTTCGAAGATAGAAACATCGAATGATCAGACCCATCTCCAAATCCCTCAACAAACCGAAATCAATGATGACAGTCTAGCCTAGGCCAACCTGCCATTTCAGGATGGCAGCATGGAGCAGTCAGACTGTAAACCCCTCCACGCTTACGCAACATTGAACGTAAAGGCCATTAAGAAACAATTGCGAATTAGCGGTTGAATTGAATGGCATTTACACACATTCTTATGTTTTTACCAATTATCGCTGTTTACACTTAGCATGTCTTTTTTCATCCAATGCATATTTACGCTATAGAAATTTTCAATGTTTACGTTTGCCATTCCTTACGCTATTACATTTCTGTTATGTATGCTATTTATGCCTTTTGGTCACTTTAGCCCAATTACGCAAAAAAAAATTTACATTACCATCGATTACGCTCCCTATATTACCCAAAGCCACCCGCAACGGCCTAAAACTAGCCCGCAATGGCCTAAAACTAGTTTCTAGATTACGCAAACTCCCATGATGGGCCGCAATGGCCTAAAACTAGTGACGGCCCGCTATGGCCTTAAACTAGTAATTCCATTCCGTCGCAACATAACTTAGGCAAAACTATTAACAACTACGCTTACGGTTTGCAGATAAAAACGCAAAAAATATTTAAAAAATAAATAACATTTAAAATAGTCACAAAATCTTATAATTAGTCTTTCAGTCATTCACATAACCACTGTTGACTCCAATCAATAAAACCATGCGTAAACCACAATTACGCATCTCCTCTGATGCCACTGTCACCGGTATCTCTCAAGTCCAGCTCTAGTCCTAATAAATCATCCTCTAGTGGGTCTTTTCTTTTGGGAAGTATTCCTTCATGAAGAATCCCCTCTTCATGAGGTCCTTGCTCTTGCACCAGCTCCATAGGAGGACGCTCTTCACCACTACGCCCCTCTTCTTTCACTTGCTCCTCAGCTGGCTCGCCATTTCTATCCTCTTCTAGTACCTAGATACAGAGAACATATTAGAAAGACAAAACTTGACAATACAATTAGAAAATTTAGACTTTGTCATGATTAAACTTACTCGCAATGGCCCTGCTTCCGTAGCAAAGGGAAGCTTTTCCAAGCCAGCCCATAGGCGCTCCATGATTTTATCCTCAGTCAGGTCAGACCACACTTCATCTCCTAGAGCAGCTCCAGCCTTCACCTTCCCTTTCTCCACGCTAGTCCAGCGAGGCAGGTAAGGAAAGAAAGTAGGGATGGTAGTGTGGCCCCCCGGGAGAGTCACCTCCCTTTCTGGGGACGCACTTACAGTCACCTACTCTTGAAACTTCTTGAAGGCTTCGGATGCCCCAATGACATCCAGGAAGACTCGCAAGGATTGGTCTTTAATGCCAGAATTACGATAATGTTGATGATAAGCGATACTTTCTCACTTATACAAATGTTTATGGTCTTTTTCCTTCTGCCCCCATTCTTGCACACTTGCGCAGTAATCCCTCCAGTCTTGGCTTTTCTGAGGTAACAGCTCTATCTGCATCTGCTGCTCCACCAACGCCCGACTGGTTTGCACGCTATTCTTGATTACAGTCCAATAATGAGAGTAGTCAATAACAGCGGTACGCTAGTCCTCGTCACCCATTTCCCGCACCTGTAGGAACTCGCATCGCAACTTTAGTTCCCCGACCTCTTTGGTCAGAGACTCATTCTTCTTCTCTAACCTCTGCACCCTTTTCCAGAGGTTTTTATTTAGACCCTTACTTTCCCACAAGGAGCGTGTCAAGAGTAACGTACATTTACACATCTCTTCATAAATGTGGCATGGCATGACTGCCCCATCAGATGGAGGCTCCACTGTGTCCAAATCAATGGGCTCCGTTGGGTCCTATCGAAGACGAGCTCCTAATAGCAAACATTATCAATGTATATGACACATTACCACTATATAATAAAATAAACCTTTTTTAGCTACAGCATACCAGCTTCAGGATCGACGTGCTCAAGGTGCTTGATCATATCACTGACAACGCCTTCCATGAAGGAAAACTTGTCAGGAAAGTCTCTCCACGCTTTACTCACAGCGATGGATGTGGACGTATCCTCTTCTCCTGTAGCATAGTCAAGTTAGAAACTCTAATTATTAATAGAATTCTAAAAATTTTCTAACATGCTCATTACCTCTACCAGTAACAATGGGAAGCTCACCAACATCTTTTGCCTCCTTTCTCTCTTCACGCACAAGAGTCTGTGCATCGTTCATCCCAACAGCTGGGGCCTCTTTTTCTAAAACTGGGGCCCCTTCCCCATGACTTAATATCATTGCCCCTGTTTCAGGGGTCAGCTGCTCTGTAACTTTCTCTGGTCATATCACATAATACGCTTAATACAATTCAAAATATCCTAAATAAACATTTCATAATACAACTTTCAATACACTTCTTCCACACTTACCAGGCAGAGGTTTACTCCGCTGAACCCTGACTTCCATGGTTTGACCTGTGCCACTCCCAGGCTCCGCAGAGGCCTCGATTATACGAAGACTTTTACGCTAAGCTAAAGGTTCTACAATTTCTGCCACTAAACTTTTCCCTCGTGAGTCATCGCCAGTGTAAGTAGGCATTATCTCGCCTATGCTGTCGGGGCCTCGCATTCAAGATGCTGCCAAATCTCTGGTCATTATAGACAGAGAGTCCCCAATCCCTTCTGGGGGATCCTGTCCATGCGTAGTGTTGAAAATGTGGGTAATCCAAGGTTTGGATAGCTGGTCTCGGTCTTGCTGCACCCAGACCCCATTCCTTTGGATGACCAAGAATTCAGCAAAACGCCAAAGGCAGGCTATGAAGAAGGCGTAATGCACGTTGAAACGAGACTGGAGCTTCTTGCGAAGCCTGATCATCTCAGTGCATAGTCCCTCAACAAAATAGCTTGCCCAATTGAATTGGGTCCCTTCTTCAATAACCTCTCGCATAATACGGGTCTGCTCTATGGAAAAGAACCTCCCATGTGAGAGTGTTTTGGGGAAAGCCCGGGCCCGGAAAAGGTATCATCCGCTATGACGCTAAACTGGCAACAACCGTCCGCTACAATGTAAAACTGGCACTCCCTTCACACATCTGCCAAGACGCTAAACTGGTACTGACCATCTGCCACGATACAAAACTGGCAAGTTGCAACCGTCCGCTATGACATAAAACTGGCAATGTTGTACAGGTCCGTCAAGACAAAAAATTGGGATCTTTTGCATGTGTCCGCCATGACGCTAAACTGGCACCAGCTGTCTGTCATGACATAAAACTGGAAAAGGTAAGTAACCGTCTACTGAGACGTAAAACCAGCACAGATCTATCCATGGGTCATGACATAAAACTGACATCCACAGCATGGTCTCTTGAGACCATAAATCAGCCCCACCATCATCCGCTATGACATAAAACTAGCATTTCTCGGTCTGCCCAGACTTTAAACTAGGACCATGGTCTGCTGAGACTTAAAATCAGCAATGATAGTCTTCCAGGACTTAAAACTAGGGCTCACAAACTGCTCTCATGCAACTCAAGTGAGCGTGATTATCTCTTTGCAGCTGCAAGACACATGGGATGGGACACTGGGACAGTCCCAGCATCACTACCTCACCGGCATCCTACTGATTCCTCGGATGTGCCGAAGGGCATACTACTGACCCCTCGGAGATACCATTACCGCACCTATTCTAGCGGTGGTACCTCTGAGAGGTTATTTTCACCGTTCGGAGCCCCAAAGGCATCCTCATCAACTACAGCTTTGGGGATCTCTGCTCATCATCACTATCAGGCTCTGGCTTCACAGATTCATCTGGCCGGTTCTTTGCATTACCAGCCAGATGCGTTGAGTCTGATGTTCTTTGGCGGTGATATGTTGGGCCGAGTATTAAGGGTGAAAAATCAGGCCTCGTGCTACAGTTCCTCCTTCATGGCTCGATCACTTCATCTTGCCTCTAATAGCACTTGTTTCAACAACCTCACCCGCAATTCTCATGGACAATGGTATCCTTTGTTTTCTTCTTTGGTTGTAGGTTACTTGCTTCGAGGATGTCGTTCAAAGGTGCATTCATCTGAGCAGTGAAGTACAAACAACGTTTTGAAATGGCTACTCAGGTTAGCTTGTCCACTTAGAAGTGCATCCTTGTTGCCCTTATAATCCTACCCTTAGCTCTTACGGTACTTCATCTTTACTATCTGCTTCCCGTTTGCAAAATCTACGCACACAACATCCGTTTTTTGCATTCTCATTACAATCAAGTCCATAAACTGGCGTAACGCAATTCGCCTAATGGATGCAAAAAAAAATGGGTTGGAAAAATGGGTAAAAAACATCTCACCCAGGCCGTGCAGATGCAACAAAATTCATCTATGCAACCCCTTCATCTACAAAATGATGGCATAACTCCATGCTAATGCACCTGCAGGAGAAAGCCTAACTGTTTATGCTTGAAGAAGTCATCCTTACTCATTTGTGTCTTCCCCGAACCTGTTTCCTCCTGTATCATCCTATCTCCTATTTCTCCCATCTTTTCTCTCCTATGTTGACAGGGCGACACTTGAGTAACCATTGATGAATGCTGCTGGTGCTTTTACCTCTCCGGTGTTTCGTATTCTTTGTCGACGTCTTTCAGGCAAGCCCTCTAACCGTCAACAAAGAGGGTCCATTGAAACACTGTGAAAATTGTGAGTTGGCCTCAGGCGAAGATTCATGATTCAAACAAAAGTACATGACAGAATTCCAGAAAGAAGAGCAAGGTAAGGCAAAGAGGCACGCGACATCAAGACTTCAGTTTCCTTTTGCAGATTTCCTATCTTACTATGTTTTTCGTCTTTACACTATAATACGCAACATAGCGTAATGACGCTTAGCATAACATAGTCTGACATTAGAAGGCGGTTTACTTCAGCAGATTTGGCAAAGCCTAAGGCCTAAGCAGCATAATATGTGATCTCTCGTGTATTCTCCTAAGTCTTTTGTCCAAGAGCATATTTACGCTCTGTTACGCAAGGCAGCGTAATGAGCTTCGAAAGCATCACAGAGAATCCAAAGGAAGCGCAACAAGTCAATTATTTTCTCTTTCTTGCAGATTGATCATCTTACGCTCTTTACGCAACGTAGCATACGTTAGCGTAATTCATCATCAAGTTAATCATTGTTTACGCTTCACTACGCTTGNGTCAACGATCTTCTGAAAAGTTTGAAACATGTGTCATCACAGCCATGCCTTCTTCACGTATTGTCAAACTTATAAATATCCCAGTTGGCAAAGAAAAAATAGATAGGAGGGAGACACACAAAGAGAGACAGAGAAAGAGAGCAGCATTTTGGCAATCTTTTGGTAGCACTATCTTTTAACAGAGACAGGAAACATTTTTCTTGAGCATTGGCAGTAGGAGCGATTGGCCCTTTGGCGAAGACACAATTTTCTCCATTGGTGATCATTGGAAGTTCCGAGCAGAGACTACCCAAGGCAAAAGGAGCAGATCAGAGATTGAGAGATCATCTGGCATGGTTTGTGAGCTCTATTGATTAGAAGTAGTTGATCCATAGATGTCAGAACTTGACCTTCCTTGCGTCCCATCTCTGGCCTATGAGGTAGATCATACTTCATTCTATATTTCTGCTTAGACAGTTTTCTTGTTATTTTGTGTTTGCTTCGCACAAAGCAATCAAGGTCTCCCCAGTGTAACGTGCTATACAAAATATCCATTTTTCGGGTCAAAGCATAGATCTTGAAATCACACATTTCTCTCATGTCTGATTCCTTTTACCATGTTAACGTTATCATTATTATGATTCATCTACAAGGTTTTTCTCTCATTTCGCGACTCGTCGAATCAAATTTTGCCACGAAAATATTCATAATATCCATCGGTTTACTGATTTAGTAAGTCCCTATCTGATCGACAAGACTATTCAGGGCACCGTGGATTTGTTTTCTCCAGCACAGCCCTCGCACGGATCCGTGGTTAATACTGTATACATGGATTTTTTTTGGTATTCCAGCTGCTGACATTTTCCGTCATTACAACTAAAAGTTAAAAACTACTCAAAAAATCCTAGGAAATCATCCACCCATCCTATCCATACTAGGGGCTACCCCACCTACACTAGCTAGTGGTGGCACCCTAGAAACCTTACTTTTTGTCAAAAACAACCCCAATAGATGTCCAAACTCATCTATCACCATTGTAGCCTTAAAATGGCCTACTAAGACCTAAAATTAGCAATATCTAACCCCATTTCACCAGTATTAGCCATGTTTTTACTACATGCATTCCATTTTCATTAATTTAAACTTATTTCATGGTGTTTTGACTTTTTTTTAGCTTTGTTTTGCATTATTTATCTTCATTTCCATCAATTGACCTCAGTCTCCCTATATTCACTTTATTTTCTTTCTTTTGACCTTTGTTGATCCTTTTTCTTAGCATTTTATTGGTGTTGGATGATGATAGGAGTTTGGCCTTCCTTGGCTATCATTGGACACCATATAGACATGGCCCACTAAGGCCTAAAACTAGCATTGTGATTTGCCAAGGCCTAATACTAGCAAGATTGTAGACTTTTGATCATTTTTGGTCTTATTTTTCATGCTTCACCTTATTACACTCTATTGGACATTCATTTTACCTTTTTTTGGCCAATATTTCATTTTTTTTCTTATTTTCTACCTCCTTGTGACTTTGAATAACCTTATTTACATTGTATTTGACATTAAAGTTGCATGTATTTGCCTAATTTCATAGCTTTTTGATATTATTTACTCATCTTTACCTAGGTGCCACTTAATGTGCTTATGGTTAACATGCAAGCCTGAAGTATGAGTACTTGAGAGTAGATTAATTTACCCTTGAGCTTAAGTGGGCCTCACAATGATGTTAAATGATGCATCAAACTTGGTTTCCTAGATCTTGGGCATGAGAGTCTTGCCAACCACATAGCCTCAATATAGAAACTTCTAGAATCACCTAAAAATCTAGTTAGGACCCTTGACCTAGAGGCTAGTAACATTACTAAAGACTCTACAATTGAGGTTTCTTCCATGACACATAGTGGTTAGGAGAAAATCCTAAAACTAAGTTTCTCACTAGAATCTCAACAGGTTCAAGATATCACCAAAGTCATATAAGATAACATTAAGACCTTTTCCTAGTCATATGAATATATGCTAGGTCTATACCCATGTTTAGTACAACATAACATCATATTCAGTCCTAGCATTAGAATAGTTAAGCAAAAGGTTCCCAAGATTAGACTTAATTTGACCCTAGCAGTTCGTGATGAAATCACAAAGCTATATCAAGCTAGTTTCATTAGAGTCATTAATTATGCAGAATGGGTATCCAATATAGTGGAAGTCCCTAAGAAAAATGGGAACATTCATATTTGCATAGATTTTTGAGACCTAAATAAGGTAACAATAAAAGAGAATTTCTTGTTGCCTAATATTGATCAAATTATTGATACTATAGCCCTGCATGCCTTATTATCCTTCATAGATGGGTTCTTAGGATATAACCAAATTAGGATCAACCTAGAGCATCAACTTAGCATGACCTTCATGACCCCTTGGGGTACGTTTTGCTATACCATGATGCCCTTTGGCCTTAAGAATGCAAGAACAACCTATCAAAGAACCATGACATGCATCTTTAGTGATTATATGGTAGGTTTGCTCAACAATTACGTAGATGATATAGTTGTTAATTCTAAAGTGACCAATGACCATAGACATGACCTAGACCTTATGCTTAATTGGTGCCTCAAATATGAACTTATGCTCAATCCCAAGAAGTGTTTCTTTGGTGTCAAATCTAGTAAGGTGCTTAGCATTGTGGTATCCTAAGTAGGTATACATGTTGATCCTAATAAGTTTAAGGCTATATCCAACTTGGCAATACAAACTAACATTAAGGAGATTCGAGGATTGCAAGGAAGACTACAATTTACTTTTAGGTTTATAGCTAGGCTTACAAATAGGTTACAACCCATGCAACACTTGCTTAAGAAAGGAGTTCACTATGATTGGATGGCTCAACATGAAGAAACCTTTAAAAACCTTAAGCAAGAGTTGACACAACTATCGACAGTCTATCCTCCATAAGAGGATAATCAATTTTACATTTACCTTGCTATGTTTCACATGTTTATTAGCTCTATACTTTGTCAAAAATGTGATGATGGAGTAGAGATGCCAATATACTACCTAAGCCATTCATTAGTTTTCCACAAGACCCAATACACTAGAGTGGAGAAGTACTATCTAGCACTAGCCTTCTCATTGAAGAAGTAGAGACACTGCCTCTTTAGGAGCCAAGTCAACATCATTTGCAAAGATAATGTGCTCAAAGCCATAATGATCAACATCTATGAGAGTAGCTGTATAGCCCAATGAATTGCCATAACTATGGAGTTTAACCTTCATTATGTCTCTTAAGCATCAAAGAAAGGTCAAGCTATAGCCATTCAACTTTTCATTTTTCCTGTTAATGACCACACAATCATATACCTTTATTTTTCCAATGAATATGTCAACATCATTAGCTAAGTGCCCAAGGGCTATGAGGTGACCATGCAGTTTCAAGGAGCTTTAACTACTCATGGGGCTAGTGCCACTACCATTATAACCTTCCTGTTTGGTGAAATCTATAACCTTCCTGTTTGGTGAAATCCAATCCTTTGCCTACCGATTTGAGTTTCCATGTACTAGAAATATACTAGACTATGAGGGTTTGATTAGAGGAATGATGATAGCTCACAACCTAAGAATCAAAACCTTTATGATAAAAGGTGACTCACAATTTATCGTTAACCAAGTAATTAAGGTTTACACTTATAAAGCCAAACATATGCAACCTTACTATGACCTAGGAAAGAAACTGCTACAACAATTTATAGATGTTTATATCTAACATGTACCTTGAAATAGGAACACTATATTCAATGCAATTGTAACACTAGCCTTTAGTCTGATGCTAGCTATTTAGCAAGTTATCCACCATGACTGTGGACTATGTTGTTTCCATCATGTAGAGCACTGAGGATACATGTGTGGCCATAGTTCATACTACTCCTACAAGGGAGTGGTATGACAATATCAAGTTTTACCTTATGCATGGTAAACCTTCACAAGGCCCAACTACTGCTCAAAAAGACACTACATGTAAGCAATCAAAACAATATGTCATTGCAGGTAATAACACATTATGTCAATGGTCCTATGATCACATATGGTTAATGTGCTTAGGTAAAATTGAAGCTCGAATAAGTCTTAGAGTAGGTCCATGAAGGTGTTTGTGGGGGATATATAGGACCTAGAGCTATGATCTCTAAGATTAGATGCTTAGGTTCTTACTAGCCCTATATAAAAAGTGATTGCCTGCAAAATTTTAAAACTTGTGATACATGCCAATGGCATAGTAATCTTATACTTGTACCATATGAAACACCACAAAATTTTAGGTCTCGGCATCGCAACTGTAAATATGGCTAAGTGTTACGTGCTGCTATGCTATGTAGCATAGCAGATTGCTACGATGTATAGCATAGCATAGCGTAACACCCTATTATGTGCTGTTATGTTGTATTATGTGTTATTACATGCTGCTACGCTACATGTTATGTTGCATAATGTAGCGTAGCGTAACACCCTGTTATGCGTTGTTACATTATGTTACACCTTGTTACACTGTGCAACGTAGCACCTAGCATCATGTCTAGCATGGTAGCTAGTGTTCCATGTCCCACGTGTAACAGGAAACAACTATAGCAAACAACATGGTCTCACGCACTGCATTGCCACATGGCATCAGATCCGCATTTTGGGCTAACCCTAGCCCTATAAATACATTTGTACCCTCTTTCAAAAAAGGAAGGAAGAAGAGGGGGGCCTTCCATTTCTTCACCAGCAAGGTAGTTAGCACTTCCATTTTGGCATTTGGCATTTTGGCATCCTGGCACTTAGCTCTGTGGACGAATGAGACCCAGAGCACATCACACTGATAGAGAGGTACAACTACACCGCATGGTACACTGTAGCCCCATTGCAGCCCAGTGAAACATCACATAGTACACTATGACTACCAACCCATCAGACTCAGTTTATCATAGTGAGCACCAAATTCCATAGCCTGACACCACTGAGGCTGTGATTATGCTCCCATTGCACCTATTGTACACTCTATATATCTGTACCCTTTTTTTAGGGTGGTGCATATTCCTAATCAAACTCTCTTTTTTTCTGATTATAGCATTTATTTTTTTTGGCATTGTCAAGCGTTCAATCGTGTCTACTATCCTGTTATGCGCTTATCATGTTTCTACTGTTGTGCACATTATGTTTTCCTTTTATTTTACCACCAAGTGTTCCATTTAAAGTCACTGTTTGCAAAACATTTATTGTACATTGGTTAAGTCCCTGTTTGATCGACCATACTATTCAAGGAACCTTGAATCTATTCTTTCCAGCACAACCCTCATGTGGATCCTGGGTTAGGCTATGCACCTGAAGACCTCTCGGTGTTTCCAGCCATTGACGTTTTCTATCGCTATAGTTTTTGGTGCTAGAAGGGATGCTAGATCTAAGTTTGTATCAAATATCATTTTTAACTTTTATGACTTGTTCTGTATTTCATAGTAGCTACACCACATTCAGCATACTAGGATGGTACAGGGCACAACGTAGTAGACATACATTGTGTAGTGTAGCATAGTGTAACACTCTGTTACATGCTGTTATGCTACATAACACCTTGTTACACTGTGTAGCATAGCGTAGCATAACACCCTATTAAGTGTTGTTACACTGCGTGACACCCTATTACGTTGCATAGCATAATGTAGCGTAACACCCTGTTACGCACTATTAGATGTTGTTACACTACGTAACACCTTGTTACGCACTATTATGCATTGTTACGTTGCTAGCACCCTATAACGTGACACCAAAGTTGTCCATTTTTAGCAGTTTTCATACTTAGCATTTTTTTCTGCATTTTCATACTTAGCATTTTTTCTGCATTTCCATACTTTGCATTTTTTTTTGCATTATTACACCTAGCCATTTTCTATACTTCTATACTTGGCCATTTCCTTGCTACTGACAGACTTAGTCATTTTTTTGTTGTTTGCAGAGTTAGCCATTTTTTGCAACTAGCAACTCTCACAACCTGATCTGTGAATATGAATCCAGATCAACCTTCCATGTTGGTGTATAACACATTTGATACCACAATCTAGTAAAAGCATGCCACACTAAGCCACACAAAAAATTTGTGCCAAAATCCAAACAAGACTACCAATGGATTACCTTGATTTAGAGGCAAAATAGGATTACAAACGAGTCCACTAGAATGGACGGGAGTATAACCCCTCCTTGTTTGACATAATTCCACTCATGGAGTCCTACCACCAAGCTGTTGTCCCAACTCATCTGTGCAAACAAGCATGATGTAAGGACAACCTACCAGGAAGCCTCACAAAATGAGGAAGATGAGTTTGAGGCCCACTCTAAGCATGAGATCCTCCTCCACACCATCTTCCAACAACCACTCCCTAGTACAATCCCTCCTCAGTTTGGTCCACCCATCCCCTTTGAGATAGTGACCATGCCAATTTAGCCTTCCTCACAAGCAACTAATACATTTTTCCAATACTATGCTCATGCAAGGGGCACCTCCTAGCCCCAAAAAACTCATGCATCCTACATCCTACCTATCTCATCAATGTATACAATGTCCGTCCAACCCACCCATGTATGGTCCACTCCAGTTACCACATCCATCACTCAGCTAATACATCAGCAATCGTCTGCTATGACATTAAACTTCGAACACTCATCTACTATGATATTAAACTGGCAACACCCATCTGCTATGACATTAAACTGGTAGATTCCACAACTAATAATTCAACCCCATGCTATCCAACCAACACAAGCCTAGCTAATGCAACTGACTAGCACATTCCCAAGCTTGGATCAAGCATTCTAGCTAATCCAAAGCTTGATGAAGGAGATCAACCAACTTAAGGCTACCTCCTCTGACACCATCAAGGTGGTGGACTTCTATCAAGATGATCCCATAAGTCCTACAGTACCACCTCTAACTCTGCCAACTGGGGTCTAGCTACCATAATTCACCAACTACAATGGTGAAAGGGATCCCAATGCACACTTGGTCACATTTCGACCTAAATGCCTACTCCTTCAAGCTTGGCCACACACCATCATGCACGTGTTCCACATGTCACTCACTAGCAAGGCCTTGGAATAGCATCACACACTCCCCAAGGCCTTAGTCTCCTCTTTGGAGGATCTCATAAGCCAATTTGTGACATGCTTCAGGTACAACCTAAAGCCTAAAGCAACCCTTGACCAAGTTATGCAAGTTAAATAAGGGCCTCTAGAGCCCATGCGAAAATTCCTCCAATGTTGGAATGCCACATTGAGTGAATCCCTAGCAAAGGCACATCTACTATCCATCTTTAAAGGTGCAGTAAATGACTTTATTAAGTCCAAACTATATTATCTAGCACCAAAGTCTCTTAGCCAAGCCTTTTCCCAAACAAAAGGCATAGAGGAAGCAACACAAACTAGCAATGATCTAGCCTATTTGTCCCATAGAAACCAACATGCTTGCGAGCAAAACACAATAGTGATAATAGTAGCCACAAGTACAAAAGCGACCAACAGGGGCCTAATAGCTAAGCAGCCCAAGGCCCCATCTAACAAAACCATCAATTCTAGCACCAACTCACCTACATTGATAGGGGCTACCCCAAAGTCCAATTTTTAGTGCAAGGACTACTCAAATTATACACCACTACTAGTGCAACCCTCTGAACTACTACAACAACTCTTGAAATCTAGGCAAATCCAACACAAACACATATCAGAAATTACTCACCAAAAACATGATAGGTAGTGTGAACTACTAAGGAACCATATGTTAGCAGTACCAAATGGGCCCCTAGTTCCACAACACTTCAAGCTAAACCAATATATCATTATCACCAATTGGCTAATCACAATACAGACAACTATCATGCTTTGTAAGATGACCTGCAAAGAATGATAGAATGTGGCCAACTAGTGATCAACACGGTGAGTCAATCCAACACAAATGATGCCTCCTATGTCATAAATTCCATTAGCATAGGTGGTAATTCTAAACCTACACAACAACCTTTTTTGATCCGTGTGCCTCCCAACAAGGCAAGGGTCCCCTCTGCCTCCATAAGTAAGAGGGCTCCTTTTGTTATCAAAGTGCCACCTCAAGCACCCACAACACCTTTTGTGCTCAAGGTTCCAAACCAACCATCCACTAAGATGTTAAACTAGCATGATGCAACAACAACTGCTAAGAAATCATTTGTTATCAAGGTGCCACAACAAGTTGACCACATAACAACTCTACGTAAATTACCATTTGTCATAATATTTTCACAACATGATAGCCCCTCACCTACCCAAAGCCCAATAGTGGGCAACATCTCGATCCCTCCTCCTTCAAGGGTTAATCCCACTAGCAACCTAAGTAGGCCCACCAAATGGCAATGCAAGAGGACAAATGAGCACCTTGCAACCCCCATGGCTGAAGCAAAGGCCACAACCAGTAAACAACAACTAAACATTGGGGTCCCTACCCTCAAGTAGGCCAAGCAAACCAAGCCCAAGTCCCATTTGTGAGAGATCCATCTCTCAAGCCACATGGAGGAAGTCAAGGCCAACATAATGGCTAATGACAAGGACTTTGTAGCTACACTAATCCAACTAAAACCAATGCTCAAACAAAAGAACACAACATTGAGCTTATATGACCTGGCCATAACCTCATCTGCTCACTGCCAAGCATTGGCCAAAATCTTGGCATCCATTCCTATTACAGAGGACATTTTTGCAAATGACGCATCCATCCATGCAATAATGTTGCCCACTACACCATAAGAATCAAGTTCAACATCTCTAGTGTTCCATAAAAATGCAATCAAGGTTAACCCCGAATGAGGGGAGGTTACTATGGATCCACTATCCATTAGCATACATGTTGGGAAGTGCACCATCTGCAGAGTGCATGCCAATGATGGTGTAGCAACAAACGTAGTCCTGTACTCCATCATCAACAAACTAGGTCTAGCAAATGACATCAGGCCAACCAAAACCATGTATCTAAAATCCTTCAATGGATCACATGTCACACTTAGGGGTAGAATCAACTTAACCTTCATGGTAGGAGAGCAATTCCCAGCTAGTGTAGATTTCACTATCATAGAGGAGATGTCAAGTTTCAACATGATTCTAGGTAGGCCTTGGATAGCCCAACTAAGGGCCATCTCCTCTCCCATCCACCAAGAAATCCACCTTCCATATGAAGGTTTTCACGTTATCATCCATAGTGATAACGCTTCCTCTTCGATTATCCATGACATAGACATGACGTAAGTTTTGGAAGAAGAGTTTCTTGGTGGTACACCTGTGGCAACCAACACAATACCTAAGGCTAACATACCTGAGTGAATGGTTGAAGCCAATAGCTTCCAAGAGGATCCTAAGCCTTGCACACTCCCTAATCCATGCCTAGTTAGGAAGTAACTCCATGACCAAGGCTTTCCTTTGGCAAAAAATGTGGGTGCCTACCTACCCTTTGCCTCCACTTGCCATGCATTTTTTACTTTTATTTACATAGCACTAGCATATGCATTTACATTTTTCCTACTTACCTAGATCAGGCATTTTATTTTGTTCACATATATTTTTTACTTTATTTATGCATCCATCCACTTATCTTACGCATTACATCTGAAAACATAAAAAAAACTATAAAACATGAAACTACAAAAACACATGGCCCAAAATAGCTTTAAACTAATGGTCTAAAACTATCACTTTTTGCATTTCTTTCCTTTCATTCATCCATTTTAACCTTGTTTATGACAGGTGTTGCTTGATGTTATTTTCTTTCTAGTTGATTTTTGCAGGATCTTATAGGCACACAACATGACAATGCGTGTAGCATCACACCTTATATAAGTAAGGTAAGCACCAGTCTGCTATGACTATAAACTAGCACAGATAGTCTGCTATGACTATAAACTGGCATAGCTCATCCTTGGATCATGACGTTAAACTGGTGCAACATCCACTGTCCACTATGACATTAAACTAGCATCCAACAATCTGCTAGGACTATAAACTAGCACATCACAATCTACCAGGACCTTAAACTGGGTTCATAGTCTACCAGGACTTTAAACTGGCATGTAGCTGATCTAATCTGAACACTTGCCATTGCCCTGGGAGCACCCATAGCATCATCACCTCCCATCATTCTGGTGATTCTTTTGGAGCACTTACCATTAGTGTGGCATTCAAAACACTTGTAGCATCAGTGCCTTGGCACTTTCATTGGCTTCCCAAGCATTTGTGACTAGCACAACATTTGATACATTTGCAGCATCTTCATAGTTTTGCACCTACAACATCTTCACATCTAGCATTTGCACTTACATTTCAAGTTTTGTGATTTTCTTGTCCTCTCTAAGTTGTGTTTGTAGGACGAAACCTTGGAGGTGGTTGTGCAAAGGGGCATCTCATCGTAGCAGCAAGTCACTGCATTACTTTGATGTGCATGATTGGATTGGTTGAGCCACTCAAGAGTTCACATCCCCCTCATCCCTATTACAACCTATGCACATCCATTTCTTCATCCCAATATCCTCTTATCCTCCCCATACTCATGATTTCACACTCCTCTGATGCATACGCACTATGACACACATGATATTCTCTTCATATCAAGCATTGAACCCATGGTTGATGTAACACAATTCATCTTGTGGGATGCCTCTATTACATGGTTAAAGCCTAGGTGGATATAACATGAATCATCCCTGGGAAACAAAGTCCATCCTCTTAATGGCCAACTTTCAGCTAGCATTCAATAATAAGTTGAACCCAAAGAAGGTTCACCTCATAGTAAAAGGAAAAAGTTTTGCAACAAATTTACTATGAGGTATTTACTATGAGGTTTAGCACATTTACTAGTAAAGTATTTAGTAGTAAGCCGAACCCAAAGAAAATTTACCTCACAGCAAAAAAAAAAAAAAAAAACAACAACAACATTGCAACTTCTCAATTGGCTCATCCTTGGATTGACTTTGACCCTCCCATGAGTACTCTAATGCAAGGTCAACATTTCAGGGGTAAGCTACTTCATGCCATGGTCACCATCAGCCATGCTAAATTTGCATCTTACATCATGATCCAGTATTTGCATCTCATTACCACCATTTAAATTTCATCTTCCTAGCATTCCCTATACCCCTTGTCCCTTAGCATAACCTTATTCCCACAACACTCTTGAGCATGGTAAAACAACATCCGATCTTGTGCTAACAAATGATGTTGGTGACATGTCTGCTATGGTGTTTTGTAATTCTTTATTGACGTCTCTTGGGCCACTCCTCGAGACATCAACAAAGAGGGGCCATTGAAACACCACTAAATTTCAAGTCCCAGCATTGCAACTACAAATATGGCTAAGTGTTACGCACTGCTACGCTGTGTAGCATAGCACATTACTACACTACATAGCATAGTGTACCGTAACACCCTATTACACTATGTTATGTGCTGTTACACACTGCTACGCTATGTAGCATAGCACATTGTTACATTGCATAACATAGCATAGCGTAACACCTTATTATGCATTGTTCCACTATGATACACCCTGTTACGCTATGCAGCATAGCACCTAGCATCATGTCCAGCGTTGTAGCCAGTGTTTTATGTCCCACATGTAACATGGGATGAGTGTAGTAGATAGCATGGTCTCAACCACTGCACTATCACATGGCACCTGATCCACATTTTGGGCTAACCCTAGCCTTATAAATACCTTTATGCCCTCTTTTGAAAAAGGGAGGAAGAAGAGAGAGGGCTTCCATTTCTTCACCAACAAGGTAGTTGGCACTTCCATTTTGGCATCCTAGCACTTAGCTTTGTGGGAAAATAAGACCCAGAGCACATCACACTGATAGAGAGGCACAACTACACCGCATGGTACACTGCATCCCCATTGTAGCCCAGTGGAACATTGCACAATACACCATGCCCACCAACTTAGCAGGCTCATTTTATCATAGTGAGCACTAGATTTCATAGCCCAACACCACCAAGGCTGTGATTGCACTCCTATTGTGCCTATTGTACACTCTGTATATTTGTACCCTTTTTTGGGGTGGTGCATCTTCCTATTCAAACTCTCTTTTTGTCTAATTATAGCATTTATTTTATTTTAGCATTGTCAAGTGTTCAATCATGTCTACTACCCTGTTATGCACTTAGCACATTTCTACTGCTGTGCACATTACGTATTCCTTTTATTTTACCACCAGGTGTTCCATTTAAAATCATTGTTTGCAAAATGGTTATTGTACACCAATTAAGTCCCTGTCTAATCGACCAGACCATTTAGGGAATCCTAAATCTATTTTTTCCAACATGGCCCTCATGTGGATCTGGGGTTAGGTTGTGTGCCCAAAGACCTCTTGGTTTTTCCAGGCATCGACATTTTCTATCGCTACACCATCAACTAAGTTACATACTACTCAAATCACTTGAGAATTTCAATGATGGGGATTATATATCATTAAACCCATAATGCTAAGTCTTTAATAGGTCATAGGTATATCATCACTAGAACTAAATACTTTACAAAGTGGACTAAAGCTATTCCCCTAATAAGGATAATGTCTAAAAAAATTTGTAGATTCATGCTGGATAACATTGTAGCTTGTTTTGGTATACATATGATCATAGTCACAAATAATGGACCATATTTTAGTAGCCAAGAAATAAGGAATTTCTATCATGACCTAGATATTAAGCATTCCTTCTCATTATCATAATACCTTGAAGCCAATGGACAAGTGGAAGCAAGAAATAAGGCCATCATAAAATTGCTTAAGAACATGTTGAACAACAACAAGTAGAAGTGGCATAAGTAGCTTGTCCATGCACTTTGGGCCTATAGAAGGACCTATCGTATGGCCATTGGTGTAACGCTTTAGAACTGGTTTATGGTTCTAAAGCTATTTTACCTTTTCAATTATAGGTGTCATTGCTCTGGGTATTCTTATCTAACTTCATCAATGATGAACAATGTAAGGAGCTATAGATCATGGACCTAAACTTAGTGGAGGAGCAATGGGCATGAACACTTGCTCACATTGATTAATATCAAGAGGAAAAAGTAGAAATATCATCATAACTTGACCAAGTGTAAGATCAAGAAGGGTGATGTAGTTCTTAAGGCCATTCAAGAGCATGCAAAAAAATTCTTAGCCAATTGGGAAGGGTCTTTCTTGGTCACAAAATCTTATGACAATCAAGCATTTAGGATAGTTGATATGGATGAGAATGAGTTTTCCAATCTATTCAATCACTCCTATCCAACACCTAACTATATGTAGCCTACAATAGCTAATGCCAATGACCTTCACAACCTACAACAAGTAAGCATGCATGACATCTTTTGCATAATGAGGAAATTGTTAAACTTTGTATCATGGTTACCTATGGTAGCCTGGTTTTATCATTCTATGTGGCCTTATGCATTGTATTGTAACAACATGTTCTTTATTTTTTCTTGGTTGGCTTGCTTATCCTTTTGGAGTTGTGCTTGCAAGATGAATCTTGGAAGTCATCATGATGGTACAACTCATCATAGCAATAAGTCACCACATAACTTTGATGTACAAGATTTGGTATGTTTTCCCTATTGTGCCAAGATTGCTTGTATTGCATCATCTATCATTACCATTCCTTAAACCCAACCCTATAATCTTATTATAGATTTCCTTACCCAAAATAGTAATGTTGACATATCTTTGATATTCATGCATTATGACCTTATGACATCCCTTCATCATGATCTACCATCAAGTTTATTAAATTTAACACATCTCATTCAATGGAAAAACCATTAAGTCCATCATGTGTAACACATCCCATTCGATGGAAAAGACATTAAGTCTACTAGAATTAGCACACTTCATCCAGTAGGAAAACCATGTCAAAATCGACCTTGGCAAAGAAACCCAAATGAAAGTTTTACCAAAAAAAAAAGGAAAGGAAGAAAATTACCAAGTAGTCAAATGGCTTATGAAGGCCAAACTCCTAAATAGATCACTCCAAACATTCAAATGGAAGAACCTACTAGCTAAAGAAACCTTGGAGTGAGGTGATGATTCCTCAAATGCATCTACCAAGTTAACCAAACATCAAAACATGAAGTGTCAAAAGCACTGATTGATCAACATGTTAATGCCATAGCCATGATGTCAACCATGAAACACATTGTTAGCCCTCATGACCATTTTCCTGTGACTGTATTGCTATCATCTTATCATAGGCTTATCCCATCATCACAAGCACCCTTTGACATGGTTTGACATGACTAGATCAAGCACAGACAGGGAACATTAGTGATGGACCTACAATGATGTTTTGTATTCTTTATTAGTGCCTATCAGGTCAATCCTCTAGACACCAACAAAGACAGGTTAATGAAACACCACCAAAATTACATGATTTTTAGCCTTTTTAATCCCCATCCCATGAAACCCAAGGCTAAACTTCATTGTAAATGTAAAAATTGTAACCCAAGAAATGCAATTTCACATACTCTATACTTTTGGGGATGAGAAATACCTCATAAGTGGTCAAAGCCTCATCACCCAAGTGACAAAAGTTATATAATGTCTATAGTTAGGCTTGGGGGGATTAAAAATTCCTTTTGGGATGCAAAAATTGGCATTTTGATGGGCTTTATGTGGGGTATGACATTTTCTACGCTAGAGATACCTATTGGAAGGTATAACTCACCTAGAATTGCATCAATCATGCTTAGTGTAAAGGGATATAACTCTTACTTGTAGTGTTTCCATTGCATCCCCCTAGCATTGCTCTAGCATGGCCCAAGATTCCAGCATTACACCAACTTCAATGAGGATCCTGCATATCAACATTATTGTTGGAAGACCCAACATGGGTAGAATATCTAGTAATGGTTAAATTTTTGTTTACTATTTTTAGTAAACAAAATGGTCATGGGGGTATAACACTTACCATGTATAGTAACATGACTAAATTTGAACACCCACCATAGCTATACATAGTAGAATTTGTAGCCAAATTTTTAGTAATCAACCAAAATTTGTAGCACCAATCGAGCATAATTTGCAACCAAATTTATGGCCCAAACCCTTTAAAACCTAAACACCAAAACCTTGAAAGGGTTTCATACTTTTTCATTTTCAAGAATTTTTTTAACATTTGAGAGCTTTGAGCACACACAAAGCTTCTTAAATCTCTAGTGTGAAACCCATGCCCACTATTACCCCTATTACCCCGTTTGAGATCTATGATATTGTGGCACCAATGTTGAGCATCTAGGAACCCAAAATCCCAGCATTGCTCACTTTTTTGTTCCAAATTCCTCATACCTCTTATCCTTCCTACATCAACAATGCTACATATCTTGAGTAAGAACAACAAAGTTTTGAAAGCATCAGGAGTGGAAAAACCTCTAGATCATGGAGCTGATCATAGATTTTGAACCCCTACCCAAGTAAAGCCCCTTTCGCTCTTCTTAGGTAATATTTTGTACACATTTTTGGACTTTTCCTTTATTTTTGAATAAATTTTACAATTCCATTGGTGTTTAATTCAAATTTATTTGTTCTTAATTTATCTGCATCTATTATTAGATCTTCATTTTATATTTTCATTTTTGTTATCTCATTTTGCCCTCCTTAAGTCCCTGGGTGATCTACCAGACTGTCCAAGGCACCTTGGAATTCAAGGTTAAGGCTATTGCATTGGGAGTTCTCAGTTTCTCCAACCAATATTTTCAATTAGTACAATTGTTTATGCCCTTTTCCATATCCTCCTCTTAGCCATTTTTTCCTCCTTTGGGATAGACGATCCACCTATGGACCATTTTTAGATATCATCTAAAATCATATGAATGATTGGTCATTAGTCATTAATCACTAGTTTATAGACATTACTATCTTTGATTATTCTTATATTTTATATTAATTTCAAAAAAATTAGCATTAACACTGTCAATTAATCTCAATCTATTACTCTAGAGGTTTTAAGGTAATTCATTATTCTTAATTTATTTTTATTTTAATCATTACTTAGCATTAACTACCTTAATTATTCAAAAACTAAGGTTCTTGGATTGTTAGGAATCACAAGTTTCTTGTCTTCAAAACATAGAGCTCAAATCTAGGAGCTCATAATTTTTTGAATAGTGTTAAACCAATGTTTGGGATGTGAGATATCACTTTTGAAACATTTAGGCTCTTGAAACTCCAAAAACTCCCGTATTTTTTTAAGTAAATAAATTGAAACTAAGCCCCATAGCTATATATAGTTTTTTTATGTCATGTTGACACTAATGCATTAATATGGCTTCATTGATGTAGGCAGCAGTGTTAATAGGGCCTATTAATAAGTCATAGAAAACTCCAACATTAAACCATATAAGTCATTGATGTTTAGACATAATTTTTAACTCTAACAACCTATCACTATTTCTAACTTATTGTTAAAAATGATAGAATAGTTGATTGGAGATAAATTTTAAGTTTACTAGCTTAAATTAAATTAAAACATGTTATCTCCTATAATACTTATGCTTAATTAATCTTCTAGAAATTACAAAAAAAATTTATAACTTGCAAGATTATGTGAATATGCTCTCCCCCACAACTAAGATGCTTAATCTAGGAGCAAACGAATTCATAAATGGGCTAAATCAAATGTACACTAAAGAAGATATTGGGCTTGAAATATTCTCTAATAGAAAATTTGCATGAAATCCCCTTGCATAAAATGGTAGAAATGAAAATTTTGCTAACAATCTTGGCATATATATAGTTTTTTATTTGTAAAATATCATACATGAAACATTGTTGATGTGATATTGTAGGTGATGGGATATTGTATCTATGATATCACCCTTGAGAATTTCAAAATTTCAAGGCTAAATTCTAATAGAAAAAGTTAATGAAGTGAGTAACCTAAAAGGTGTTATGATAATCCAAAGGATTCTTAGTCATAGATGATGCCTAGAATGTGGTAATTTATTGTTAAAATGATAGTGGATAAAAATTTCAGACAAGCTAAATTAACTAGAATATAGAAAGTTATTTGATAAAAAATTATTAAGTTGATGAATGATAAAGTGTCCAAGAGGTACAAGATGATGTGATGTTGGATGTCAAGTATGAAATAAAAGAGTTATACAAGTGAGTCCTCTATAAAGTAGGTTCTTACCCTTAATGTCCTTGTATAACCACATCTATAAGTGTCCATGGGCACTCAAGGAGCTAAATGTAAATCATACCTATCTTCCAAAACACATATGTTAGTATTTTTCTAGTAAGAAAATAATGTTGCATGAAATCATCATATTATCATTATACATAATAGTGAGGTGAAAGGTGGTGGTAGAAATTGCTGAAAATAATATGTGAGGTATCTCATCATAAGCATAATGAATTCCATGTGTAATGCAGAAAGTAATCATTATCCTATCCTTCCAAGATCCAAACCAAGTCTATACCACTTACCAGTGATATTACATTGTATTGTCCCAAAAATTACAACCATAATATGATCATAACTATAATAAATATCATAAATTGATAATGAAGAATAAGAAATTTTTATTATGTGTATTTACTATGTAATTACTATGTTAGCCTTACTAAAGGACTACCTTTAGGCATGGGTAACATTTCTTTCCAATGACATGGGAAGGAAACACTTGTTTTAGAACATGCTTCCACTTGATGTTATAACATAAGAAAATGATATAACTTGATAATGTAATGAGACTCATAGTAGAAGCTTTAGAGAATCCATAAATCACCTTACTAGCACCTCCTTTTCATTCCTACTTAGTTTTTCACTTTTCCATCCAAGAATAATGATCATAGTTTTATTTTAGTTTTATTGTGGTAAGAATGTAATTATGTCCATGGTAAGAATATTTTATTATTAGAAATGAGTGGATTGATGATGTGTTATTACTATATATACAATTAAACCTTTAATGATTTGATAACAAAGTGAACTTCTTAAAGTTTTAACTTCATCTTGCTTATTACTTGATACTTTCTTATAAACATCAACAACAATATGTACATAAAAATGGAAATAATGTATTAAGAATCAAAGATGCACAAGAATAGGAAAACATATAAAGAATTTAAGATATGTTTAAAAATTAAAAAGATGATAGGAATTATAAAAATATTAAAGAATAGTAAAGATATTAAAGAATGAAGAAAATACTAATAATTTAGAAAAATAGTAAGAAATTAAAAAAAAATGAAGAAAAAATGTAAAATGATTGTTATGTTCCTAAGGATAAGAAATTACACCCCACAACTATTGTCAAACATAGAAACTTAAAAGATCGAATGGGAAGTGGTCTAGTTAGGATGCATGGTAGAATCCCATCATGATGGAAAGCCATGGAATGACTTAACTTGTTAAATATTGACAAGGATTAGTTTTGGTGGATCAAGTGGATGATAAATTCTCATGGCATCAGATTTGTATATGGCATGGCCTATGTAGGATTCTTTCCATAAAGTCTAAAACTTAGTCCTTCTGGTAACATGGTTTCAACCATAGTAAAGAACTCTATCTCTAGGCCTAATAGAAACTTATCTAATCCTAGCATCATGTTGGTATTTGGAGTATTTCTTGTAGATTTCATTAATTATTTGGACCACTAATCAATTTTTGTCTACTAGGTTAAGATTTATTAAATTCTCTTTCTAGGTAAAGTCTCAATCTATCTTAAGTACAAAAGGTTTGACTAGGGCATTTATTTTTTCATGAATTGGTAGGGTTGGTAATTTACCATACATGAGTATAGAAGAACAACCTATACAAAGCTTTTAGGTTGATATATATGCACATAAAGCATTGTTAAACCTAGTACACCAATCCTTCCTATACCTAGTCATGGTTCTAGTTAATATGCATGTAATTTCCTTGTTATTAACTTCATCTTATCCATATTCTTAGGGATAGTATAATGTAGTAACTTTCTAATTCACTCCAAGGTGTTGCATTAATTTTTTAAATGTAGTGCTAGTGAAGTGGGTCTCATTTTCTAAGATTAGCATTCTTGGTTTTAGAAAATTATTCACCATATGTTATTGAAATAATTTTGAAGTTGTTATTACTATATAATCTTTAACTATAGCTACTTCTGCTCGCTTAATATAGTAATCAACTATCATAATTATATAAGACCTTCCATTTGACATTGGCATGATAGGTCCCACAAAGCTAATCTCCCACAAATCAAATGGTTCCAATGGTTGTATTCATTATTGTAACCCTTCATACCTGGTCATTAGTCCTTCATCTTTCTGACATCTTTCATAAGATTGTGTAAATTAGAGTACATCCCAAAATATGATAAGCTATAATTAGCTTTCCATCAATAATTTTAGTGATATATTTCTTCATGCATAATCACCATCACATGGTCCATCAAGTTCATCCTTTAGGACTCTTTGTTGATTCCCTTCTAGAACACACCATTAAATTAGATCATCTATAGAAATCTTATAAATATTTCCTTAAATTTCTATGTATTATTTTATTTTATGTAGAATCTATTCTTTTTATTTTCTATCTTGTTCAGCAAGAATTTCTTGTGATGTTAGATAATTCATAAATTTAGTGATTCATGACTTTGTTGCTGCATCTACAACCATTTCCTAGTAGCCTTCTATCATAAATAAAGGTTCATTTGGAAATTGGGCTAATAAAGATTCTTCATTATCTTGAGATTTCCATCTTATTCTTAACATGTAATTAGGTGCCTCATTTTTTATTACTTTTCTATCAATCTTTGTGATGTCAAATTCTTGTAGCATGATGAGCCATCTAATCACTCTTTGGCTAACCATTGGTATATTCCTTAAGAATCTAATCATACCATGATCAATATGAATATAAATCAAATACAAAAGCACATAATATCTAAATTTTTCAAGGACATATACCATAGTCATAAGCTCCTTTAATATTGTAGTATAGTCAAGTTATGATTCAATAATGGTACAAATAGCATAGTATATGTATTAAGGTCTCTTTTGATCATCTAATTAAGTTAGCCCTACCCTTAGTACATAGTTTGAAGCATCTATAATAATGTAGAAAGGTCTTAATCAATCCAAATCTTTAATATTGGTGTCTTAATTAGCTTCTTTTTTAACTTTTCAAATGTCTTTTCACATTCTTCTAATCATTAAAATGATGCATCCTTCTTTGTTAATTCCACAAGTGATTTTTCTATCTTTGAAAAGTTCTCAATAAATCTTTCGTAATACCCTATGTGACCATGAAATGATTTCACATTCCTGAATATTTATGGTCATTGGATAATATTTAGGATAACTCTAATTTTATTTGGGTATACCTTTACTAAATGATCTTCTATGATACCTTATGTTCTAGAATTATGTGATCCTAGATTATTGAATGGATCTTTTCCCAATTGAGCTTTAAATTTTTTCTAACACATATTTTTAAAAAAATTTCCAAGATATGAAACACTTAATCAAAGTCAACTCCATAAGCACAAAAATCATCTATGAATACCTCAATTCAATTACTACTCTATTTTTGACAAATGCTAAGTGCAAGTCACTAGAATGGTGTTGTAGCATTACATAGGCCAAATGGCAATTTTCTATATGTAAATGTTCTTCATATATTGATAAATATTATCTTCTCCTAATCTTCTAATGTGATATGAATTTAGTTATACCCATTGTATCTATCTAGATAGCTATAGTACTAACATCTTGTAATATTATCCAGAACTTGATCAAGAAATAGTAGAGAAAAATGGTCTTTGAATGTTGCAATGTTCAACAACCTAAAGTCTATACAAACCCTCCACTTATTACATTTCTTTGAAATAATGATAAATGAGCTAATGCATTCATTGTCCACAATAAGGTAGATGAACCCTACCTTTAATAGTTTTTCTAGTTCCGATTTTATAATCTCTTTGAGCTTTTGGTTCAATTGTCATTGAGGCTAGCGATGTGGTTTAATAGCTAAATTTGTATAAATGCAATGTTGATAGATTCATGGATCTATATTAATAATCTGGTTATAAGACTATGAAAATGAATTTGTCCATCTATTTACTACTTCCAATAATCTTTATTTCTACTTTTTATCAAGATTATCATTTATAATAATTAATTTTTCATTATTTAAGAAAGCATACTTAAGCATACCTAGTAAGGCTTTTAGTTCTACAATTTTTAGTTTATACTTTTTTAGAATTTCTATTTCTCCTCATTCAATATCCTCTTGTTGTTAAAACATAGCATAGGTAAGTTGTCTTTGCATTTGTTCTATCTTATCAGTTTCTTCTACATATGCACTTGCAATTTTTTTGACAGGTTTCATGCATATATTTGATTTGGATTCTAAATCATTAGTCAGCCACTAGGCACCTTCTTATTTTGTGATTTTTACATATAGACAATGTTGTACATACATATCTTCAATGCATCTTTTTCATGCTTGAATTTTATCTTTCCTTGTGATCTAGATATGTTGTGCACAACTGCACTCATTATTATTGTATGTGATACATGAAATTTTTCATCATTGAATGACTCATCTTCCTTAGCAATTTCTAAGGATAGGTCTCTAATTTAAAGCTTAACATCCACAATGATGATCCATGCTCTTTCATAATAATAGGAAATTTCCATTTATTCTTTTCCACATAAATGACAAGAAAGTCTATAGTATAAAATGACTTATAGTAGTTACAACATCTTCCACTTGTCCTTGTAAAACAAAAATAGATTAATCAATTAAATCTAAGTGAATATTGTATTTCTTTAATGGATGTAAATTTCAAGCCTTATACGAAGATTTATTCTCAATCCTAAATCTAATAAAGCCTTAAATGGCTTGTTTCCTAGATATATTCGTTTCTCGGAAAGTGCTCCTACTTTTACCCAATGTATAAGCATGATTATTCTTAAAATTTTCTCTATTAATATTTTAAGCATGGTACTTGCTTAAGGACTTGGTGTGAAAGAAGCAGGATTACATAAGCTTCCTATTCCTTGAACCTTTTCTAAACTTGTCCTAAAGAAAGAATGTTTCCTTAACCTTGGTTCACTATTTCTAATGAAGTCTCCTTGTGTACTAACTATCCTAGTAGTACTTTTCTATTATAGTTATGTTGGAAATTCTCTTTGCATTACCAATGGTGGTACTAATGGTAAAGGTTTAGGAGCTTGATGAGAGGAACTTGTAGCTAGTTAACACATGTAAGGTTGTGATTCCATGCATGGTGTTATAGTTCTATGATACTCAACCAAATAGTAATGGGAAGAATCATGAAAAATGGTTCTACTTGAGGATATAAATCACTAGACATAGGGTCTAGCTATTTGTAGGGATATATTTTCCTTGGTAATGACATCCTTCATAATTGTGGTTATTGCAACTATTACTAATATTATTCTTGTGGTTGAGGAGAAGAAACACTAGAATAATACCATTGTTGATAGGGTTATCTTTAATTACATTGTGGATAAGATAATCTTATTGGAATTTAATTTGAAACAAATTTTGGATTGAGTACATATGCCTTGGCCTCTTACAGATGGGCAATAATAGAATAACATCCCTTGGGATGTTCATACAAGCATACACTGCATCCAATTTCATCTTCCAAACCTAAGTCTATAACCTCCTTTACTATAGTAAATTTTCTCATCAATTATCCCTCTTCTTTTTCTTATCCATATTCCTAGTGAATGTTTATTTAGTTTTTTCTTCTACTATATTTAGCATTGTTACAAATTGTTTATACACCAAATCTAACATTTTCTCTACATTTTCTGCAATATCATTTACTAATTTCTAGATGCATAGAGTTTTTCATTGAATCATATCTTCCATTATTTCCTAGAGCAAGTTCACTCCAATATTAAATCACATTGAACTACTAAATATAGATATTATGAAAAGTTAAGTAATTTTCTAGAAAATAAGAAAAATAGCTATCTTCAATTATTCAATTAGAAGATTATAATAGGGTTGATGAAACCCTCGAACATCAAAAACCTTTATCACTCAAATAATATTGCAAAGAATGAGGCTCAACAACTACTCAATGGTTATTCTTAATGTAAGACACAATAGATAGAAAACCTCTTCCAAAACCTAGGACTAAGATCTTAACTCATAAGTAAGCCATAAGAGAATAGAATACACCACTTAACACATCTCACAATTGAACCTAGAAGGTGAGATAACATATGCACTTAATCCTAAATATAATCCATCCATTTTTTTGAAATTTATCTTCCATTCATCACCAAGCCTAATTCTGATTTAATGGTACTCATGTTTCAAATCAATTTTGCTAAAACTTTTAGCTTCTAAGGACATCAATGATATCATTAATCCTTGGAATAGAAAACATGTATCTTACTATTATATTTTTCACTATCCTAGAAACAATGCACATACTCCATTCATCATTATTCTTCTTTGGCATGAGCACCACTGGAATTACATAAGGTAAGATGGATTTTCTCATAAAACCATTTGCAAGTAACCCCTCTACTTACCTTTGCAATTCAACCCCTTGATTTGGTGTAATCTAGTATGCTCTCTCATTTCGAATGGTAGTACCAAGAATAAAATCAATCTAATGTTGTACATTTCTCATTCATGGTAATTCATCCAAGTCCACCTTAAACACCTTGGAAAATGTCTTCTCAAGTCCTAATAAACCTATAGGAAGTTAACCCTATATATCATCATAGCTAGTAAACTGTTTTCATAATAAGAAAATCTAAACCTATTTTATCATACTTATTAATATATTTCCTCTCTCCTAGAAGGATTAAGAAAGCTTTAAGTAAGCTTTGCTACCTCACTTGTTCAACTATCATTAGAATCTACTTAATGATTCCATTAGGTCTAACTACACTCTACATATTTCTTAATCCATTGAATTAAGCACCTAAGCACTGTTGTTAAAATTCCAACGTACATCACACTTCATAGCATCATTGTTAAAACTATATTAGCACAATCTATTCAAAGTACATCACACTTCACAGCATCATGAAAACATTCAGTTTTAGATTTCAAGATACATTGTTTTTTCACCTCTTGTCAAAAATCTCTAAATAAGCAATGCATCTTATAGAATCTATGGTGCAAGGGTGGTACCTCAAGAGATCAAAATAGGAACCAATCTAGAACTCTCAAGCAAATATAGATTAGAAAATAAGAGCAACCTAAATAGAATAAAGAAAAATCTCCTTATATTAAGAAAAATCTCAAAATACATAGAAACCACATTAAAGATGAGGAGCCAAGATTAACTCACAACTCTCCCAACAATTTTAGAGGTCAAATGTATCCTCTCTTAATACTTAATAACTCAAAATGGAGCCCAACCTTAATACAAGACTCTTATAAGAGATTTTCCTAACCTTTCTCAAGTGCTTTCCCTTGCCCCTCACTTAACTTCCTTACACAAGCTCCCTTTAACTCTCATGAGCTTTCTCTCTTGTCCATGATTTAGGTTTTTGACCTTTGGCCTTAGGTGGTTGGCACTTTGGCACTAACAATGATGAATTACATTAATATTTATAATTAACCAAAAGATACAAAACCTAGAAATCTTTTCTCAACTCAACTTGAGATTCTCTAGCTATTTTCCAAGTCTTCGCACCTTCTTCCCAATTGTTTCATCTTGCTTTGGCTATTTCCATCTTGATTTGGCTATTTCTTGAATTTGTATGGGTGTCTTAAGAAGTTTCCCCATCCATCTGGGTCATCTCTAACTTTGTTGGAATGTTTCTAGTGAAAATCTAACTCTTAGTTGGAATGTCTACTATTTCTCTAGCATGTCCCAAATTCTGGTAAGATGTCTCAGCTAGGACATTCCAATTTTTGGTAGTATGTCCCACCTAAAGGGACCAAATAAAAAATGCTTATTTTGATTTCTAAAATATTTAGATGTCTTCCAAAAATTTTCCATAGATCCTAGAACCTCCTAAAATCATCAAAATGAGCCCAAAACATGCCAAAACATCCAAGAGTCATCATCAACAAAATCAATATAAGAAGATACACATTAATAGTATATACTTGTCCATGTCTTCTTCAAGTGTGAAACCTACAAAACATTCATGTAGCGTAGAATAAGAAGATCAGAAGATGTGTCCCTGTACTAGCTCTCCCACCCTTAAAAATGTCATGCTTCATGACCTTTCACAAGCTAGAAGTCAAGATGCCCCCATGACTCAAGGCCATCACATTTAGTACAATAATCAAGACTCAATGCATTATAAACATGAGAATGAGTATGATTTGAGGTTTTGGTTTTCAGAATCCTTTGCTCATGAAGGCTCGTTCTCTCACCCCGCCATGGTTTCTTTATCTAATCATCTCATTGGAATGCTTCCCTTACATCCCCATGATGACTCAAACTTGCAACAAATAAATAATGAGAAAAAGAAAAAGGATTAGGCTTTCTTAATCTAGCATCCTTACCTTGCTTCTCTTTTCACTTCTTCATCTTCTTATTCTTGGTGATTGGAAGACTACCACTTAACTTCCTTTCATCATTAGCATCACCATGTAGATTTCCTTCATGGTACTCATCCATTTCACAACCAAGATAGTCAAATCCATCAACACACTTCACAAATTCATCACTGCTATAATTAATAGCAAGCATCTCCAAATTCTAGAAGATCATATCATTATCAATGTCTTCACTTACATTAATAATAACCTTCTTATAATCATGATCCCAATAGTAATCCTCATCAAACAAATTATCATTATTAGTCTTCCTCTTACTAACAGTGGTATCAAAAGTTAGAACATGACTCTTAGTATGATCACAATTACAATAATGATCATGATGATCATTATTACCATTGAACAAATCATTACCAACCTAAAGTGAAAAACTAGCATCCATCACACTAGCTTTAACATGAGAGACATTAGTACCATCAACAAGGTCAAGCTCATCCTTACTTACTTCCTCATGGCTTCTCCCATCCATCTTTGGTTCAACTTAATCTTTAATATGTAGTTGTCTAATCTCATCAAAGCTTGAATATTCATGAGCTCAAATAGGATCTCCTAATTCCAATGGTGTCTCCTCTTCAAAGGAATCATCAACAAGCTATTCATCCCATTTTGAAGGTACCATCTCAAAAGGTAAACTCTCCTCCATGGCCTTAGTATTAGATTCATCAAAAAAATCATAAAAGAAATCATTCTTCCCCATACCATGTCTAGAAGACTTAGCTCTCTCCCATAACATAGCCTCAACTTAGCTTAGAATCTCCTTTCCTTTTACAGAAGATATAGAACAACTGAAAAAATAATGAGTATCATAACTTATAGTTTTACTCTTAATCCTCCTTAAAGAAGTCCCTTGATCTCTACCACTCTTTTGGATTTAATCCTTCACCTTACATGACTTATGAGGTAGGAACTCTCCTTAATAGTAGCATACACCATCTTTGACTTTGAATTTCTCTTGGTTCCCTTGTTGAAGCTCTTGGTTTCCTCCCTTAAAATCTTTGAGTATTAAGCACTCTCTTTCTCAATAAGAGGTACTTGAAAACTTCTTTTTTCATTGATCTTCACTTCACCAGACCTTTCATCTTCCTTCCCTTTTAGATGGCTAGAAGATATTCTCTCAATTCTCCTCAAAATATTTCCCATGTTGTTCTTGAATTTCTCCATATCCATTCTTGAATTTTCTACAAAATCTTAGTGCTTGTGGACCTTTACTTTGGGAAGAACTCACATTTCAGGCACAAAAGTTTTAAAGAAGTCCTTGAAATCTTGAAGCTCTTGTTTAAGCTCTTGATTTATCTTCTTCTTAGGACTCATACCTGAAGCAACAAGAATGATATTCAAAAGAAAATACACAAATGTCCACAATAATATTCCTTTCATTCAAAGAAAACACCAAGCTTCAACATAGAAGTATGGAAATCTCTAAACCTTGGCTCCCATACCAATCTGATGTAGGGATGTCACCTTAGGAGAACCTAATATGATCCAATACACAAATTCCAAGTAGATGTAGCTTAGAAAATAATAACAACATAAAAAATAAAAAAAATATCCTTATATTAAGAAAATTCTTAAAATGCATAGAGAATATATCAAAGATGAGGAGCCAGGCTTAACTCATAACTCTCCAAAGGATCTTAGAGGCCATAATTATCCCCTCTCAGTCCTTAATAGCTCACAATGGAGCCCTAGCTAAAGACCATATACTTATATGAGATTCTTCTAACCTATCTCAAGTGCTCTCCCTTGCCTCTCACTCAAATGTTTTACCTCTCTCTCTTGATTATGGTCTAGGTTTTTGGCCTTGAGCCTTAGGCAATTAGCACTTTGGCACTACCTATGGTAAATTACATTAATATTTGTAAGCAAATAGAAGATGAGAACCCTAGAAACAATTCCTCAACTCAACTTGATGTTCTTTAGCTATTTTTCAAGTCTTCTCACCTTCTCTCCAACTGTTTCCATTTTTCTTTGGTTGTTTGCTGAATTAGGATGGTTGTTTTTAAAAGCTTCCTCATCCATCTAGGTCATCTCTAACTTTGTTGGGATGTATCTTGCAAAAAAGCAGCTCTCTATTGGGATGTTTACAATTTTTCTAGGATGTTCCATTTTTTCTTGGAATGTCCCAAATTCTAGTGGGAGTCTCAACTAGGATGTTCTAATTTCTTGTGGGACGTCACACCTACAGGGACCAAACACAATAATGCTTGTTTTGATGTCTGGAACCTTTGAATGCCTCCCAACAAGTTCCCATAGCTCCTGGAAGCCCCTAAACTTATCAAAATGAGCCTAAAATACCCCAAAATATGCCAAAACATCTAAGAATCATCATTAACAAAATCAACACAAGAAGACACACATTACCAAGACACACTCATCTGCATCATCTTCAATCCTGAGACCTACAAAACATTCATATAGGATAAAATAATGGGATTAGAAGAGCTATCCCTACACTAGTCTAGGATGAGGAACAATTACCAAATCTAATCTAGCAACTATTCTTGAAGAAGTAATGTTCTCTTGGGCTCCCTCATTAGTCAAAACATGGATCCATTCCCCACTAAGAAAACATCTATCCCCAATCCAAAATAATAGTTTTGTATTAGGATGATCTCCTTTATTCATATTCTTCATGAATTCACAAGAATTTAATTTAGATACATTCTTAATTTTTGAAGCATTAGAATTACCTCTCTAAAAATCATCACTTAATGTCTCCTCCACCTCCATGGTTTCTACATCTTTGCCCCTTAGCTACCTTGTGAAGTGGACATTCCCATTACTTGTTGATGAGCAATGGGTCTTCTCTACACCCAATCATAAGAATCACAAATGTTCACATGCAATTTGGTCAAATTCTATTGTCTTATTTAACTAAGTGGTTGATGTCTCTGAATAATTAATTATGTAGTTGTAGTTCATTAACTTCGCAATCCATACATATGTTAATTTTTGCATATGGTTAAGTGTGGTTGAGACATAAGATATTCATTTTTATAATATTTTATTATTTTTCTTCTATTTTATAAATCATTAAATCAATAGATATTTAATGATTTAAATTAACTACTTCATTATTTAGATAGCCTAACATAGAGTATCCATTCCCACTTATTGTACACATCCTCAACCTATATTAATGTCACTGAGTTACCAAGTGTATACTACTGGATGCACCAAGTATCCACTACTGGGATTACCAAGTGTTAATATGTTATGCTCAAATTGGTCATACTCACATGCTTACAAACAATAATATTAATTACTTAAGAACAAAAATGTAAGTTACATGTAAAATAAATTACTGAAAAGTAGAATTATGTTAATCTAAGTGATGCAATAAAATAGAGAAAATCTCCATTTTATTGTGGTCCATGCACATGTACCCAAGTACATATGCACTTGAATAAAATATCATTAAATCTCTTAAATCCAAACTATGAGCACTCAAAGTGAAAATACTCTAACTTTCACAAAAGAAAACTACAAGAATTTGGCTAAGGCTATAATGAAAAGGAGCCATAAATGTATGAGATGTACATATTTATATAGGCAATAACTACATTATTATATACATACTAGTGTCAATGCATCATAACATGCATCAATAGGGATATGTTCATGAGGCTACATCGATGGGCATGCATCAATGTAGCTTATCTTATTGGTGATTCATCATACCCCCATGACTGACTGAAAACTTATTCCTGAGTAAATAAAATTAGAATCCATTTTCTTAGAAAATTTTGGAAAGTATGAAGCCTTATTGAATGACTAACTATGAGTGTCAAATTATATAGTTTTACAAAAATAAGTACAATTTTATAACAAAATTAGATACTTTGATAAAATTTCACCATGCAGCTATTGAATAGACAAAGACATGATGAAGTCTCATACAATGCCTAAAGGTGGAGGCTCCTATGACTTAGATTATCCTTCATCTTGTCCTAGTGCTATTGGAGGTTGAGGCTACCCTGCTACTACCACTACTACTATTAGGAGTTTGAAAATATCTAGGAGTGCTTTCATCTTTTTCTCCTTGCTCCAAGGAATGCAAACAATCCAAGCTTCTTCACCTATATGAGCCAGTGTAGGAATATCCCATTGGCATGAAATTGAAGAAAACATTTCCTTCATGTTTACAAACTAAGCTTTGAATATTTTTCATTTAATATTGAACATATTTATGAGCTCCTGCAGCTCCTTGTAATCATTTATCCTTCTTTCTAGGTTCCTAGCAATAGTTCATTGATTAGTTGCTACTAATAAAATCAAGCTTCTTGTTCAGTGTTTTCAACTTTTATTTTGTCTCTTTATGAATCTTGAAGTATGCCTCATAGAGCATGTAGGAGTTGGTGACCTACTTCTCCAATTTAGATCTTGGTCATCCTATTGTCAAAATTATCAAGTTTGCATATTAAAGATTAGTAAGTCCTATTTAGTCTATAATCTTCTTGATCTACAAATCATTTAGGTATATTTATTTCTTATTATATGTGTTTAGTCCATTAAATATTGGCTATCATATGTCACATCTTTACTAGAGTTATTGGAGGACCTTGTTCATCTTTGCCTTGGTTGATTTTATTTCCTTCTCATTAACTTCCTTGAGTAGTCCAACCTAGTCCCTGTAATTTTTTCACTCTTTTGAATTTCAAGACCTCATTCTTCCAGCAAACTAGTTTAATTTCAACCCTTTAGTGAAGAGCATGAACCTCCTCCTCAAGATATTCTTATTTTTTGTTGTTAGCCTCCTCAAGTTCAAGTTTACCTTGGAAAGTTACTCCTACTACTAGCAACTATATTTGACCATCTAGTCATTTTGCTACTCACCATTTTGTAGGTGATGATTGTCCTTGATGAGTATAAAGTTCTTCATATGAACTTGCAATAGGTCCTTATCAATGTTGTTGTTCATAGCCTTTGACATGGATAGGTTGAGGATCACCATCTCTTTTGCATTCTCAACCTCTTGATATTTTTTCTGAAGTTGTTAAAAAACTTCATCTCATGTAATCTCTTATTGAAGAATGGTAGAGTAAAATAGCTGGACTCTTAACTCTACAACTTTAGTGGCCAACCATCAATTAGTTATGGTGGTCTTCTCAAGTTTCACATTTGCAACTAGCAACTTGTCCCTTGTCTTGAGCAACTATGACTAGTTTGCAGAATTCTCATCTAAAGATCAAAGATCTCTAAAAGTAGTTTCCTAACTCCTACCATTCTTTCAAATACCTCCTCATGTTGGGTAATGCTTATCTAACCACTTCCTACTTCTACTAATGCATGAATATTTTTCATGATAGCTATGTTTGGTATAGACACTATAGGAGCATTAAGGGCCTCTACTACTCAATCAACCACCACCATTGTTGTTATCTCTTGGTCCTTGTATTGCATCACTAGGACCATTGCCCCTTTAAATTTCTCCAACATGATTCAGAAGGCCACAACATTTCCTAAAATCTTAGGAAATATTTATCCAAGAATGGATATCATGATCTCCCTTACACTTGGATTAGGCCTTGTGGATTCCTAGCTCCTCTGTGAGAGAATAGTGGCACTTTCTTATTATCCAACTAGCTAATGGTCCTTATGACCTCCTTTAGAAGGCTCATGTCTAGACAATAGATAGATGACTCCCCACAACATGCAAATCCTTTTCTTTTTATTTTACCAATCCTAAAGTTTCTTAAGTCTTTTTGCAACTACAAGAATCTCCAATGTGGTTTTTGACACTGTAGGTGGTGGTGGTGGTGGTAGCTACTCCTCTTCCTATAGCTTTACTACTACCTTATCCTTTATCATCTCCTATTAAGATGTAGCAAGAGTGTGGTAGATTACATCATTTGAGTATTGAGCTATCTCCCCCCTTTTGCATAATTTTCTAATCAAACACAGAAAGTGTAGTATCTTCCTATCCTTCTCAATTTTCTTAAAGTGCTTCTTAATCTCTAGGAAGATGAGTTGGGTGGATTAAAAAGGAACTTTCCAATTAGAGTAACACATTCCCACTTTACTTGGCCTCACCATTACATTTAGGTGATAGTTTGTGATCTTAAAATAAGCTAACTCAACCTTTGTTAGAGCACTATACTTTTTACGATCCACTCTATACAATCTTTAGATCCATTCCTTTTTCACTTTTGGGTTCACTTGCATAGAGATCTCAATAAGTTTTACCCTAGTGTTAGACAAACCAAGGGCTTCAACTATGACCTTAACCAAATAATGTTCTTAATTTTCACTAACACATCTTCTTGTCACTTGTTCTAAAATAGATACATCTTTTAGATGTATCACTTTCTACTATTAAATAGAATGGACGACAAGGAAGACCCCTGCAATTTCATTCTAACCTCTTCTAGCACTAACTCCAAGAAGGGCCAAAATTTCAACTCCTGTAGAATGGAACATTAAAATTTCTTTGACCTAATCCATTTTAGGAAAGCCTATGTAAGGCTGACCTCTAGGTTAGACCTTAGCTTGGGAGCCTCATCCTACTTGGATTGGCCTATCTCTATAGTGGGAGCCTACCTAATAGATTCTACTTTGGGTTCCTCTTGAAGAGGTTTCATAGCATGCATTACCTCATCTACTTGTTCTTGGAATTACTATTATTGTTATGGGTAACTTCCTCCTAGGGATCGCTTTTCTCTGGGCTATGATGGTTCTCTTACTTATGATCCTTATTTAGATGTCATCTACAATCACAAACATAACCCATGGTCAGCTCTTTAATTCATAATCTTTAGTCATTAAATACATTTCTTTTTCTAATTAGGTTATGTTAATTTATTGGATATTAAGGATTTATCATTTAAGTGATTGTATATGATCATGAGCTAGGTGTATTATTTTATTAATATTTTATTTCTAACTATCAAAGTTTCTTTATTGGTCTTAACTCGTTATGGTAACTAATTTAATGTTATTTAACAAGTTAATCATAGAGAGTTAGAAAATTTTCAAAATGAAAAAACCAAAGGTTGGTGTTCCTAAAAACATAAATCATACCTTTGGTAGCTCAAGGATTGAAAACAAGTGAAATTAGGTAAGTGATTTGGAAGTTATGACTCTCAGAAGGTTCTTGGGCTCTAAAAATTTACTAAAACTTCTCTGGTGCTTTTAGAAAATGATTAAATATGAGCTAATTTCCATGCATATATATAGGTTTTTATGCTACCTCAATGGGGCTGCATCAACTTATCCAACTACATTAACAATGTTGCATCAATGTAGCAATACATAGCTATCTTTCTCATTTAGAATCAGAGGAATTTTAGGTGAGTTTTGGAACAAAAAAATAGCCAAATGGAAGACAAAAAGATATAGAAGGATGAAAAAAACATGAAAGGGAGCAATTATAGCCAAGGATAAATAATTCGAATGGATTGGAATGATTTCTATGAGGATGTTATAATGTCAAATAAAGCAAAACTAGATGCAAAAATGCCATAGAGAAGATTGATCAATCAATTGACCCACGGTATGGAATTTATTATAAGTTAGACCAAAGGAATGCAAGTGGGACCTTCCCAAAGTAGGCATATGTTGATTATGTTCTTACATACCTTCATCATAAAGAGTGCATGGTCCAATGATCAATGGTTGGGACAAGTTAAATTCCATACTCATGAAAGTAATTATCCCAAAGCTATGCTAGCTAGAAAATAAAACTTAGTTTACTATGGTATGAGGTAGTGAGGTGGTAGAATAGGATATGAATGAATGATAGAGAGATATATATATATATATATAGAATAGGGGAGAGATAATTGATATACTATTCACATGAGGTTCTTGGTAATAATTATAATTAAGATGATTTGGTATTAATCTATTCCAAGTCTAGACCAACTCCATTGCACTTTTAGTGACCTTGCATTGACATATGTTTGTTATACATTGATCAAAAGTTTAGAATAACCATCACTCAAAGAGAAAAAGAAAAGAAAATAAGGAAGTAGAAAGGGTCTTACTTATAGGGGTGCCTTTAGGCATGGGTAACATGTCTTTCCAACCCCATAACCATTGCTTGTAGATTGTTATTGGGTCTAAGGAATGTGCTTTGAATTCTCATGTTGTGTTTTTTTTTTCACAAGAACTACATCATGCAAAGACATACTTCCTTTTATTGTCAACAATAGGAGTGATGATATATGAATGGTGTATAAAATAACTTAAGAAGGATTTTGAGAGATAAAACGATATCAAATCCCCTTGAGGTCACACCCTCTTCCATTCCCACTTGGTCCTTTCCTAGTTTGCTAAGTGATAAGATCATTAGTTACTTCTTAGTTGTAATGTAAAAGAATCTTTGTGGTTCGAGGATACTAATTTCTCTTGGAACAAATGGAATGAATGGACGTCATGAACTCACTACCTGATACCACTAGAAAATTAACATATTATTAGTATAGATCATAATCCAAAGATAAAAGTTGGCCTTTTGGTTAATCAATCATAATATTGATAGCATCCTTGAACAACTTTCTAAATTTGTAGTAGTAATAAATAAAATCAAAGACTTTCAACAATACTAGATAAAATAGAAATAGAAAAAAATAAAATAAAATATATAAAATAATTTATAAAATATTGAAAAATGAGAAAACATATAAATAATATTGAAAAAAAGATGAAATTTTAATTGGCCTCATCAAAATGTTAGTATGAATGGTCATCTCCTTCATAACTATGTTGAGAGAAGGAGATCCAAAAAAATAGAGCATGTCTATTCTTTCATAGAGGTATTGGTATTATTAGTTCCTTATGGTTCCATGAATGGCTTAAGTTGTTGTATGTTGACTAACAAATGTTTTTCAGGGCTTGATGGATGATAAATTATCATGGTCCTAGAAGTAAAAGTTGAATGAATGATTTAAGGTCCTTTCCATAATGTTTGAAACTTAGTACATTGTGGCACATGCATGGGAGTTTAATAAAGAACCTTATTTCTAGGTTGTGTAGCAACTCAAAAATTAACTCACTAGAAAACTAAAAATCTTAGTGCAATAGTTTTAACCCGAAATCCCCAAGGCCTCCAAAAAATGGGATTCAAGATGCCCTAGACAGTTTAAAAGATCACCTAGGGACTTGGAAAATGTAGAATAGGGGAATAAAAATGCAAATATAGAATACAAATCTAAATGAAATGATACCAAAATAAACAAATAAATCAAACTTGCACATAAATAAATCTGTAAAACTTTATTTCTACAAAAATAAAGGAAGTAGAGAAAATGTATACAAGATGTCCTATAAAAGTAAGGGGTTCACTTGGATAGGGATTCAGAATCCATTGAAGCTACAACAATCAGCTCCATGATCCATGCATTCTACCATTCTCGATGCTTTTGAATCCTTGCTACTCTACCAAATCTACAATGTTGACTGTGCTGGAGAGGTGAGAAATATGACAAATTTTAATCAGCCAAGTAAGTAATGTTGGGAGTTGTGGTTTCTAGGTGCACAACATTGATGTAAAAATCTCACATATCTTAGGGGGTAAGGGGATAACAATGGTTGTAGGGGTTCCACACTGAACAAATCTAAGAAGCAACATTTTTGTAGGTTTGTAAGAGCTCTTGGATGCTAAAAATGCCAAATGGGCAAAACCTCAAAATGATGTTTATGGTTGGTTTATATAGGATTTTCGCCATAATTTTTGCTGCAAATTACGTTGCAAAACTACTTCAAATTGGCTGCAAATTTCTATTACATTTCAAGTGGGGTACATGCAAAATCTAAGGGATTACTATATATGGAAAGTGTCATATCCCCATGGCCATTCCATTTACCAGAAATAGTAACAAGGATACAACATCCACAATGGGGGAATGACATCCACGTTGAGAGGATGGCATCCATGCTAGGGGTAGATCTTTCACACTTGGGATAAATCTTCAACACTAGAGGTAGATCTTCCATGTTGGGGGCAAATCCTCCTTGCAAGATCCTCCTCTATATATCTATGCTAAATTTTCCTTGCTAGATCTACACTTAATCCTTCTCACTACATCCTCCTCATTAGATCTATGCTAGGGGAAAGGTGCAACACTAGGGAATGAAGTATTAATGTTGGGGATAAGGGGACACTAAGCATGGGTGGTGCCACATCCCCCCATGTTGGGGGGTAGGTGAGTTATATCCTACTATAGGTATCTCCAACATAGAAAATGCTATACCCCAAATAAAACCCATCAAAATGCCAATTTTGATAGTCCATAAGCCTAAATATGGACATAATATGAATTTTTTTCACTTGGGGGATGAAGCTTTCATCACATATGAGGCATTTTCAATCCCAAAAGTATAAAGTGTGTAAGATTGTAACTCATAGATTACAATCCTCACATTTACAATGAATTTTTGCCTCGAGTTTCATGGGATGAGGTTATAAAGGCTATAACATGCAAATTTGATAGTGTTTCATTGGCAACTCTTTGTTTGTGTTGCGAGGATTGACCTGAGAGGTATCAACAAAAAATACAAAAACAATAGTGTAGGTCCATTACCAATGTTCCCTCTCTGCACTTCATACAATCGTGTCGAACCATGCTACAGAGTACTTACAATGAAGGGATAAGGCTATGATGAGATGATGGTAATGAGGTCATAGGAAAATGGTTATGAAGGATAACAATGCCTTCCAAGTGTTGACATCATCGTTATGGCATTAACATGTTGTGTCTTGAAGTCTAGTTCACTCGAAAAATGCATTTCATAAACCATTACTTTGCTTCAAGGACTTTTTATTATTAGGATCCTCCCTTTGCATGTTTGGAGCTATCATCTTGGTAATTTACTTCACCTTTTTTTTATGAAACCTTCATTGCGTTTCTTTCTTAAGACTAGTTTTGACATAGCTTTCCTGCTAAATAAGGTGTGTTACACACAGTAGACTTAATGGGTTTTCCATCTAGTGGGATATGTTACACTCAATGGACTAAATGGTTTTCTAGTTGAACGAGATATGTTACATTCAAAAAACTTGATTTGGAGCATGAGAAAGGTATTTCATATGATTATAATGCATGAGTGCCAATTTTTAGTTAATAAGGTTATGAGGTTGGGTTCAAGAAGATGATAGTAGCAATGGAAGTAAAATAAGCACTCTTGGCATAGCATGACAAATCCATTGAATCTCACATATCAAGATCACGTGATGGCTTGCTAAGATGATTAGTTGCACCTTCATGATGACTTTGGGCTTCATCCTAGAAGCACAACTCCAAGAGAATAAGAAAACTAGGCAAATAAAGCATCTTGCTACATTACAATGCATGAGGCCACATAGAAAGACAAATAAAAACAACCTACCGATGATACCAATGGTGCTAGTTTAAGGCCATGGTGGGCCATGCTAACAATTCAAGGCTATGGTGGGCCATGTTGCTAGTTTATGACCCTAGCAGGTTGTGTTACTAGTTTAAGGCCATAGCAAATCATGGTACCAATTTAAGGCCTTGGAAGGCCATCAAAATATTTTTCTTTATTGTGCTAAAAGATGTCATGTAGGCTTGCTTATTGTAGATCATCAAAATTGTCAACTTTAGTCATTCGTTGCAACCTATAAATAATGATAAAAACCACTACAAGAAAACATGTGAGCATTAGATATAACTAGGGCTATATGATGGCTTTAATATTACATACCAAGGGTTTGATGTGGTCTTGAGTAGGTTTAAGTTTTGGTGAGAAACTTAGTTCCATCTACTTTCTCCTCACCATCATGGTTTGGATGAACACTATCCACTACGAGACCCTTTGTGATGTCTCTAGCTTCAAGGCTAATGGTAGTTAGGATACTTCAAATTGGTATGGTTGTATAGTGCAATGGTTTCAAAGATCAAGGTTTGGTTTGACAACATCACGAGAGGAGTTTACTTACTTCCTCATCCTCTTGTCTCATTCCTACATGAAAACATAAGCACATCAAGTGGCACACGTATAACAAAATGATAAAAATTAGTAAAACCAATAAAATAATGCTAATAATGATGCAAAATACTATGGTAATAATGCATAAATGAGAGAAAATGTTGCAGCAAAGGCCATGCAAGTATCCAAGTAATGTCAATAAAGGCCATAAGATAATACAAGGTAATATAGGATCAAACATGATTAAACATGGTTATACTTTTACTAGTTTAAGGCCTCAACAGGCCATGTTGCCAATTTAAGGCCTTAGCAGGTCATGTTTACATGGTGTTAAATGATGGTAAGAGATGGTCAAACCCCATTATCTAACACTAATAAAAGGCTAAACCAAGGTTAAACATGATCAATAAATGTTATAAGGGATAAGTTGAAGCAAAAAGGGTGAAATAAAGGTCAAATGATGCATAATGGAATCAAATAAAGGCCAAATGATATGACATGAGATAAGGTTAAGTAGGACTAAAAAATCCTTAGAAAAAGCAAAACAAGGTTAAATAAAGCAAGGTAGATGACATATGGCCTAGTGTGGTCATTTAGGATCTCATTTTTCTAGTTTTAGGCCTTGGTGGGTTGTGGTAGGGGCCTATTTCACTAGTGAGGTCATTATGAGGCTAAGGCAAGATAAAACTTCATAAAACATGGTAATATTAAGTAAAAAAATTTTAAAAATGGAATAAAATTACATAAAACAAAGTAAAATATTGTAGACTTGATGACGTTACACACAAATGGTCTTAAATTTAATATATGTTTAACAAGGTCTACATATATATATATATATATATATTTATGTTGCTACTTTGCGGCAAAGGCAAGGCACAAGGGAGAGTAATGATAAAAGCATAGTGCAATGCTATGATAGGTGAAGGTGGTAGTATTGGCGAATGTGAATGCACAAAGGTTGCACAAGGATAGAGGACAATTAGCTGTAGTGTAGCATGGCTAACATTGGTAGCATGACAACCTACCTATCTAGCCCACCTATCCCTTTCTATGGCCTACATGGCCTATGTGGGCCTATATGACACTTGAAAGGTTTGCACAGTAAAGGGATCAATAGTGCCTATGTTGGATTTTAGTGTTGGCGGTAGCGGTAGGAAAGAGGCGTGGTTTGGATGTAGTAGTAGATCATTTTCTAGCACCACATGAAGGCTCATTTCTTTTGTCAATAATTGCAAATCCATGCATTGTAGGGCTACCATGTTGGTGTTGCTCAAATCTAGCAACTTTGGTGATGTTAAGGGGCATGCTCCTCGTCTCTATTACCACTACTCTAGCTCCACCAACAATGCCACAATCGCCAACACCAATGTCCTTATTTTTTACTCCATATGCATGCCATGTTCTTCTATGATCTGCCCTATATGAAGGGAAGGAAATTTAAATGGTAAAGAATGTGAGGATGCTATGATAGGTGTTGAACAAAGGTAGCCCATGGGGGNNNGGCATTGTGGCACAAGGCCCTAAGGATCAATGTGGCCTTATGAGAGCGATGACATCCATGATGGGGGTAGATCTACCATGATGGATACAAATCTTCCACACTAGACGTAGATCTTCCATGTTAGTGGTAGATCCTCCTTGTTGGATCTATGCTAAATCTGCATCACTAAATCTATGTTAAATTCTCCTCACTAGATCCTCCCTACTGGATCTACACTAAGAATTAGGNGGGTTTCATGGGATGGGGTTACAAAGATTACAACATAAAAATTTGATGGTGTTTCATGTTGGAATTGAACTCTTCTTATCCATGCATCATGATGTTATTTGTAATGTTGCTTGTGCACTTTATTCATCATCATGGCTATTTGTTAGTTTTCTTCTAGTACATTAAGTATCATAAAATGTTATTTTTAGGCTAGACTAATATCTAAGTCAAGCTCACAAGCAATTGTGATTATATAGAGTTTAGCTTATCTTGGAAGTTTCGGTAACTTTTTGTACACTAACTCATAGGGAGAGTAACCTATAGAAACCTTCTAGCTTGAAAAATATGCCTAGAGAGCATTGTTAAGTTTTGTACTCTAGTCCTTCCTATGTCTACTAATAGTTCATGTTAGAATCTTATTAATCTCTATATTGGTAACTTCAGCTTAACTATTTCTTTGGAAATGATAGGAGATTGTAATTTTATGTTTTACCCCTAGGTTTTGCATTAATTTCTAAAATTTAAACCTTGTAAAATATGTACCATTATCTAAAATGAGTGCTTGAGGCACACCAAACCTATTCACTACCTATTATTATACAAATCAAGATATAGTAGTAGATGTGTAGTTTGATATAGTTGCAACTTCAACCTACTCGGTTCAGTATTCAATGGTAACTATGATGTATGTATTACCATTGCACATGGATATGATCGATCCCATGAAGTTAATGCTCCAAAGATTAAAAGGCTCTAGTGATTGGATCCATTATCGGAGCCCTCCATTTGTATAGTTATTCCTCCATTTCTTTGACTTTGCTCACATGAATGGAAGAAATTATGAGCATCCCTAAAGATCATTGGCCAAAGGTATCTCACCATGAGGATCTTTATAATCATTCTCCTTCCTATGTAGTGGTCCCTACAAGGATGCTTATGATAATCTTCGAGGATACACAACTAATTAGCATCATGTAGACACCATCTAACCAAGCCATTAACACAAACCTTGTAAATATTTCCATGGATTTCTATGTAATGCTTGGCCTAGTGAAGGAACTATTGTTTCCTCTTATTGTATCATTTTTTGGAGTCTCCTATGCAAGAATATAGGAGAGGAATTTATTTTACCAATTGGTAACCCTTGGCTCTTGAACTTTAATGAATTTAGCAAAGAGGAGTTCATCTGGAAATTGATCAAATACAAGCTCCTCATCCTTCTTGTTATTCCATTGTAACCAAGAGAAATGATTAGTGACTACATTCTCAATTCCTTTCTTTTCCATCATGGTAAGATCAAACTGTTGAAAAATCACCAACCACCATATGACACAGGGGCTAACCACTAGCTTGTTCATTAAGAAAAAATGGCACTGTGACCAGGGTGTAAAAAGATTTAGTATCTAAGTACATAGTGCCTAAAATTATTTTCTAATCCATACACCACCACCATAAGCTTCTTCTCAGTGGTGGTGTAATTCAATTATGCACTCATAATGCTTCTACTTTCACCATGGATGTAATATGAATGTTTCTGGTCATCCATTCGTGTGAGCACCACTCCCAATATGTAGTTAGATGCATCTATCATTATGTGGAATGGCATGGAGCAATCAAAAGCATGTAGAATTGGAGTTTCCATGAGCTTTTTCTTTAATTTTTTAAATGTTTTTTTTAATTTTTTGATTTATTTGGAAGATACATGTTTCTATTTAGGTTACCCCAGTAGTTTTATGATTTTGTAAAAATTCTTGATGAAGCACCTGTAGTAACTAGTGTGACCAAGAAATGACCTCACACCTTTCATGGTTTGAGGTTGCTTGATGATTCCTTGGATGATCCTCACTTTTTCTAGGTCCACCTAAATCCCTTTTCTTAAAATATGGTGCCCCAAGGTAATTCCCTCATGGATGATCATGCAACTTTTTTGCCAATTTAGCCATAAGTTTGTCTCCATAGAACACTTTAGCACTTACTCTAGATGGTTTAAGGTTTGTTCAAAGTTGGTACAATAGGTGGATAATTCATCCATGAACACTTCAATAGTCCTATTGATTTTTTATTGAAAAATACTAAGTACCAACTCTTTGAAAGTTACATGGACATTGCAAAGAACAAAGAACATATTCTTACATGCAATAGTTCCCTAGGAACTTCTGACAGTCATTTTGGCCTCATCTTCTAGTGCTATTGTTGGTACATTTGGCCATTTCATGGAATAGGTGGACTTATTTGCAAATGGTGAGGTACAAAATCCTAATGAACTAAAACTATTCAAGGAGGATTATGCTCTTTCTTGTGAAGAATTCTATAACAGTTAAATAACATGAATTTGGAATAAAAATGAAATTCAAGAGGATGCAGTACAATGTTCTTATTGTAGTTACCCATGTTGCTGAATTGAATGTTTTGAAAATCAAGGATGAGGGCATTGAGATTGGTTATTCGGTAACACTGACGGACCTTCTCAATGTGCTTAATTAGTGTGTTGACCATTACAATACACATCAGATACTAGAAGACAAAAGATACAAAATCTAGTAAGAAGATGGAATAATGAAATGATTAGGATCCAACTTAAGCAGATTAACATGCTTCATGCATTATTTCAACTCTAAGTACCCTTTGATCGACCAAGGCATATTCTTAACACACGTTGCCTCAGCCATTGGAAGGTGATCTTCACCGCAGCTTTCAAATTTGCTGCAAATGAGCATGGTTGCAGAAGTAACAGTAATAGGAGGTAACTTGTTTTCTTGCAAGCAAACCTAGGTACGGAAAGGTGTTATCAGTGGTTGTCATCAAACATCATGGAGCAAAAGAAGAAGATTATCAGTCTGCTGTGGGTTCTTGTCATGTACAGAATTGCAATGTTCCAATGCTCTGTTGAAATTTCCAGCTTTGTACTCTTGGTGCGCAAGTGATAATAGTGCATCATCTTTTGCGTCACCGGATACTGAAAGCTAACGATTCTGCTCCTGATTCGGCTCAGCATTGGGAGAAAAATGCATGTGATCATGAGGATGCTACTATAGAAGCTAAGTTGGGTCAAGAGCCTTCACAAGCTGAAATTCCTATCCCTGGTCGAAGATCTGAAATAGCCTCGTAGCATTACATGTTGTTGAATGCTTGCAGCATTTCTGCAGCTCCAATTGATGCAAACCGCAAAATGTCACATAGAAAAACAAAACCCAACAACATATGGTATTCCAACATAGGTCTGGAAGACTGCTTTGAGCATGGTGAACATCGCGGAAAACTAGAGCAACATTTGAACTGCACTTGACGTCAGTTCTGGCCGTAGGATTTTTCTCAACATAGTGGCAATACAGATGAAGAAGGAAGGCAGCACCGATTGCGTCGTCAGCATGGATGTGTGGCAAGGACTTGACGGCCAAGTCACGATTGCTTCCACTCTACGAACGACCGCCATTGAAGGTGTGCAAAAGTCATTAACAGCAGCAGTGATTTGGAAGATGATTTGGAAAGAAAAATGCAAGAAGCCCTAGGTGAATTTGGGGCAAAAATTTCAAGCGGCTAAATAAGTTTACTAGTCATGATCATTCGCAGCCAGAATGTTCTTGAATGCGGGCACTTGGTGTGGGACTACACTGGATGGGATATGTCATAGAAAATAGAGTACTCCACAATGCACTTTTGTAACGCTTACAGGATACAAGAGATTGGCGATGGTTGAAGTCTTTGATGGACAATGCCTTCATACACGATTAGTGGTTGGTGTAGATGGAGTTCGTTCTAAAGGATGAGAGTACGAGCAACATACTCTTATTTGCACAGTGAAAATCAAAACAAAAACTATGACAACAAGGCAAAGATTTCTGCCTACCAGTCCATTGGTTAAGGGAGTAATTCACTGGTTTTCATCGTTGGCGGTACAACCACTTCCATGGGCCTTATTACTTGGACCAGCCCACATTACTTACAAGCCACGTGACCCTAATATTCTCTTTATTTAAAAACCATACAACATTTATTTTTGGTTTTGATATAAATTATTTAATTGCTAATGTAAGTTTGATAGCCCTTGGTTGTGAACCACATAAGTATTAATATTGATTTAAAAATTTGCATATGCTAAGGAGTTATATTGGATAGTTATCCAATAGGACACTTGGCCACCATATTTTTTATTTCTATAGTTGTAACTTTGTGTGGAAGTTGCAACTTCCTAGCCTTAATCCCATGATGTTTGTAACCATTACAAAGGACACTTGTCAACCACAACTCATTTATCTCCATGGTGACCACTTGGCGACTGAAGGGCCACTTGTCAATTAAATGGAACACTTGTCAGCTACAGCATTTTTATCTCTATGGTGGTTACAACCATCCAAAACTGTTGTAACTTACCTAACTTGTTGGGCAAGTAACTTCCTAACTTGTTGGGCAAGTAATCTCCTAACTTGTTGGCCAATTTACTTGGGAGAGAAGTTAGGTAAGATATTTTTGAATATGTAACTACCTTTGAACCCTATAAAAAGGCTTCAGGGGTAAGAAGAAGATCATCATCATTACTTGAGGTCTTACATCACACTTGGGATGTTGGAAGATTTGTAAAGAAGATTGCTTGTAAGATGGCTTGTTAAAGAAAATATTTCAGCCAGTTTGTCATGGTCCTGTGAGTTATGTATTTTATTTTTTATTTTGTTTAAATTTTTTAGCTAGTGGTTTAGATAGTATCATCCTTGGCAAGTAATTTTGGGATTTTTAGATTGCTCTTATTGTTCTTGTT
>MNCI01019265.1:93697-165713 GCA_015680685.1 Gnetum montanum | reverse complement strand
AGTTTTCTTGTGGAACTATCTCTTTCTCTGGGGAAAATTAGAAGTAGATTTGTGGAGTTGTGCTCAAATGTTTTTGCAAAATTTTATTTGTTACAAGTAGGTATTATAAGGACCGCATAGACTAGGCAGTTGAACAAAATAGGAAACTTTCAACAACTCATAGTACTTGGCAAAGTTGGCTGAATCTCTTTAAAGTAAGTCATTTATAGTTTACACACAATGCAATCGCTTCATTTCACACAACCGCACGCCACAACAACACACACACATACTCACATTAACTACTGAGTTTATTTGGGGGTATTTGGGCCTTGGTGTTGCCAGAGACCAGCAAGCACCTAAATCCTGTTCGAGGACACTTGTTGGCGGTCGCATCCCAAACGATCGCCAATAGCTATCTGAATTTGGTTATACTGACTATAACCATCCAAAAAACTATAGTAGTGGTGCCTTGCAATTGTATCTAGCACTTAGTCCAAAAATGGTAATGAAAATTGATCTTTAAATATTTCCATATTCAAAAGTTTAAAGTGTATATAAATCCTTCATTTTCCTCCTTTCATTGGTACTATCACAAGTGGGCTTACCCACTCATTGTCTACTACAAAATTGATGAACCTTAGCTTAATAAGTTGTTCCACTTCTTCTTTAACAATTTGCTTAAGCTTTGGATTCAACCTCTTTTATGGTTGCATTCCTAGTGCAATGGAGCCTATATAGATCTAATGCTAGCATATCTACAAATCTAACTTATGATATGACCATGCAAGATTGTTGGTCATTTGTTGACTATTCATAGTAGCTTCTTTTTTTGTTCTTGGATAAGACTGACATTGATAATTACTAGCTTGCTATTATAAAGTAAATGATATTATAATGTTGCTAGTAAAGCCTTAAGTTCAAGGGGCTCCTACTTAAAAATCATCAAGGATTGTCAACTCTCCCTTATCCATTTCTACATCCTTGTGGGGAAGTTACTAATGAATCTACTCCATTACACTCAAGTTATCTATATAAGCACATGTGAGGAGATCCATTGGTTCCATGCATATCATTGATTCAAAGTTATTTTCTAATGGCAGCCACTAGGTACCTTCTTATTTTGTAGTTACTACATACATGCACCTTTGAATATTAAATGTTTCAACATAATTATTACATAATGTGATGGATGTAGTTTTCATAGCTCTTATCCTTTGCCAACAATGGCACCCTATGTCACTATATGTGATGCATAGAACTTGCTTTCTTTCTAGCTTCCTAAATTTGTTCTTTTTTGAGATTTCCAAGGAAATCTCTTTGATCCCCATATTGACATTGATTGTACTAAGTCAATCCATTCCATGCTAATCAGAAAGTTTTCCTTGCAAGTATCCACATGGATCACCAAGACATCTACCATATGTGATCAATCATAGATGATGGTCACAATGTACTCCATTAATCTCAAAGAAATAATTATGGGCTAATCTGTAAGCCCTAATCTAATGTTACATTTCTTAATTGGAGGTAGGTTCCAGGTCTTATACATCTCTTGAGAAATTAATTTTATTCAAAAACCTGAATCTAGTAGAGTCTTTTATAGATCGTTTCTTGTAATCTGTAAATAGATTAGGAGACTTCCAAGATCAAATTGTTTCTTGGGAAGTTGTTTTACCTTGATCTAATCTATGATTGCATGGGTCAACATGATAGTTTGAGCATTTGAAAAATTTTTGTTTGAAGCCATCTTGATGGTAATTTCAAAAGTAACTAATTCAGGCTTAGTAGCCACAAATGTTTGTGACAATTTTTATGAATTTTTTGGTCTAAAGAAAGTCCTCTTTTGAGGAATATGATCAAAACCACTTAGATGATCATCTAGTTATAAGTTCATTACCCTTGTGGAATTTTATTTTTGGGGTTGTGATAGAATTTCCCCTTACATAGGTGGTTCAAGTGGCAAGGAAGTGGTATTAGAAGGTGCAAGATAAGTTCATGAATATAAAGGAGGATAAGCAAATGGAGACTCAATTCATGGAGTATGGATTCTATGATATTCTAAAGGCTAGTAGTAAGAAATGAGTGTGGCTTGTAGAGCTATGAGGGTATACAAGTTGCTAGATTTAATATCCATAAGGATCTAGCTACCATTAAGGATATTTCTACCATAGTGGTGGCATCCCCCATGATTGTGTTTTTTTCCATTATTGATAATACTCTTAAGGTTGAGGTGGTGCCACTTGGGTAGTATTGTGTTGGGTGAAACTACTACCTATAATTACAATGTGGATAAATCTCCTAGTTGGTTTCTTTCTAAACAATTTTGGATTTAATGTGTACAACCCAGATTCTTAAAGATGTGACACTATAGGACAACATTCCTTGGGATGTTCATATTGACAGATATCATACTCATCATCATCTATTTATAAACCTACAATTTCATCCACTACTATGGGCTTACATTTTTGTTGATAATACTCTCTGCCTGTATCTTTCCTTCTCCCTCTATCTTTATCTCTACTTTCCCACTCCATCTTCTTCTCTACAATTTTGAAATCTATTTGAAACCTCTCTTCTAAGGAGTTCCACATTTTATCCACCTTAGCTAATATTTTAATAATAGATTTTTAAATTGATAAGATTTTCCTATGCATCGCTTCATCTAGTGGTGCTTCTTCTTTGAATCATAGAAATTCATCTCCCTTTTATGAATGGTGAAAACCAATTATATTTCTCTATAATTTATCTCTTTTTCAATTCTTCTTCTTCCTTTACCACTTGATTAAGTAGCCTTTGCAACTAATAGGCTTTCATTTTAGAAATTCTTCCTTAGGCATAGACCCTAAGAGTTTCTCTAGTTGTATTTTTGAGCTTGTCTATAATGCAATAAAGCTACTCCCTTTGAAAAAATCAATGGCTTGGGCATAAGTGTGAGAGAGAGTAATACCTACCCAAGGCTACTTCTAAGGATTCATGATTGCCTTGCTTTCTTCCTTGGATTTGTTTCCTTGTATTAGATGCTCTAAAATATGTTTGGTACTTATCGTTGAATAACTTTAGTAGCTTACTTCATGTGCAAATGAATTCTAGCTTCAAGGATTGATCCTAAATTTCAACTTGTTTGGTGAGTGTAGTTGGAAATAATGTGAGCTTTTTCCACTCATTATCAATGTTCTATAAGGCACATGTATCATGAAATACTTGCAGATGATGCTAAGAATCAACATTATATCCTCCCTAAAATTTAGGAATATTATTCATTCCAAGCTATTTAATTCTATTTTTCCTTTGATGTCTAGTGGAAATTTGAACTACTTCTAAAATATTACGCATATTCCTTATAGCTAGTAATGGTTCATCATAGTCATTACATTCATGATGGCCCCTATCGTGGCCATGTCTTCTATGATGATACCTTTTGTGGCTCTGTTCCTAATGATACTCCTCTTCCTCTTATGATTACCTATGCTTCTACTTTCCATTAGTATGATGGAATTTTCAATCATTTTCATCTCAGTCCCAATCACTCCTTATGTCTTAGTCATGGTTCTTATTAGATTTTGATGATGATGATGGTGGTGAAGTTGGAGGACTAGCAAAACAATGCCTACTAGTCCTTCTTCTACAGTCCTTTTCTTATTCTTTCTCCTTGTCTTTTTCTTTCTCTTTCTTCTTAGATGAATGACTAAAAGATCTTTATCTTGATGTTCTTTAGATTTTGGACTTTGTTCTCTCCTCACCTTGCTTGTTCTCCAAGGTTGATTTAAATTGTTGGTAAATTGTGTCATTCTTAACGAAAGAAGGAGAATCTATAGATTGAGAAAGCCTTAAGAAAAAATTAATGTCTTATTTCTATGATTATAGAAACAATGGTGTTCAGATCCTCTTACCCTTAGAGACTTCATAGCATGCCTCCATATATTAATATTTCTTGAGCTATGCTTCTATGGATTGATAGTCTCTCAAGGCATGGTCTATTGCCTCATACTCTACACCTACTACCATGAGCATGGCAGGAATGGATGGATTAGTAGGTAATACAATGCTACCTTCCATATCCCTTACGCATAATTGCTTATCCTAATGGAGAAACAATATGAAATCAAGATAGTATGGATCTGGATGTGCATAGACTACTCTAAATTATTGAGTTTTCTTACCAATAGTTCTTTTGGTCTTATCATGCTACTAATTAAAGTTATCGACATGGGGCGATGACTCATTTCTATAAGAAGAAGCCATTTTAGTGATGTGGATAAAGTATACCTTAATATAATGTTACTAATATCATTTTTTATGAAAAATGACTTATTCTATTTTCCTTGCAATGATTTTATATGAATTCAGTATTTAACAATACTTAGCACACTTAGCTAAACTAATTTCTTGTAATGGAACTAATGATAAATAACAAGTCTTTCCTATGTCCAACCATACAAATCACAAGCATTGACGTGTATTCTGGTTAAATTCCATGAACTTATTTACCTAACTAATAGTCTTAAATAATGAATTATGTAGTTGTGAGTTGTCTTCCATAACCACACTTATGTTAATTTGTATGTATGGTTAAGTGTGTTGAGGCATAAGACATTTATTTTTATATTTTGTTTACTATTTTTATCCTATTTGCTAAATGATTAAATGAATAATGTTTTAATGATTTGAATTAATTAACTAATTAGCTACTTCATTATCTAGCTAGCCTAATGTAGAGTATCCATTCCCACTTGTTGTACATATCATGAACTTATATTAACACTACTAGGTTACCAAGTATATACTATTGGGTGCATCAAGTATTCACTGCTAGGATTACCAAGTGTTCCTATCTTATGCTTGGAGTGGTCGCACTCATGTGCTTATGAATAATAACATTAATTACTTAAGAATAGAAATGTAAATTGCATGTAAAGTAAATTACTAAAAGGTAAATTTATGCTAATCTATGTGCTACAAGGGATAGAGGAAATCTCATTTTTATTTTCATCAATGCAAATGTATTTAGGTACATATGCACTCAAATAAAATGTTAAAAAATCTCTTAAATCCATACTATAGGCACTCAAAGAGAAAATATTCTAACTTTCATGAAAGAAAACTACCAAAATTTGGCCAAGGCTACAACCAAAAGGTGCCATAAATGTGAGGGGATATTTCTATATGCAATGACTACATCAACAATGACATACCTGCATAAATGCTTCATAGCATGCATCAACAAGGACACATCAATAGGGCTATGTCAATGAGTATGTCTCAATGTAGCCTATCTTATTAATGGTTCATCACTTATGTCATTATTTTCCACACTTGAAGCATTCAATTTTTTATGGGCTACTACCTTGACCCTTACCTTCCTTACCTTGGTCCTTTTTTCCTTTGCACTTCTCATCACCTCTTTCAGTATTCTTGTCATGGCTACCATCTTTGATCTTAGATTTATACTTGGAACCCTTTTCAGATTTGGATTCCTTCTTCATCCCTTTAGAAGTTTGTTTGATTCTGTTCCCAAATCCACTTAATTTATTTTTAGCCTTGATTACCAAATCATAAGTCTCATCAAGAGTTTGTGGCTCATAAAAAAAAACAACTCATACTAGTAATCCATTTTAAGACTCCTAAAGTGATTAAATCATATTCATAGTCCTCTTAGTTTACCTTAGCTTGATGGAAAAGATTACAGAATTTAAGGAAAAATTCTTTGACATACTTGTCACCTTACCTTAGGAATTTCAATTTTTAATAGTCTCTTACCTCTAATAATTCTATTTAAATTTTATTTTTAATCTACATTTTATCAAATCCCAATCTTTGATGGGTTAACTGTGTCATCTTTCATAGCCTTTGGACTCCTTTTCCCAGAAGTCATACCTTCTACTTTAGATTCAGCAATAGGTAACCTTAAGTTATTTAGTACCTCTTCTAACTAGAAATGCTTCTCAAGTACCTTTAGTAAACTTGTAAAAGCATTAATGTCATCTACATCATTGAAAGTCTTGAACTCCATGTATAGAATCTTACAGCATTTTTTAACATTCTAGCAAGCCTTGCCTCATTTTCCTCATTAAACCTACCTGGAGAAGAATTATTTACCACCATTGGAGTCCTTAGAATTCTCATCTAAGTAATAGAACTTTATTCCATTTGAGTCCTTGTTTGATGGATTCCTATACTTTCATAGCTAGATTTTCCTTCCTCATCATCCACTCCATATCCACCTATTTATGAAACGTATTCATCTAAACATGTATGATAATCACATCCACATGTCTAGATATGTCTAGGACCAACATTTTTATCTACCTTTGCACTAATTTCATCTAACCAATCAACCATCAACTAGAAGGTAGACTTCATGCTCTCCATATCTCTATTCAAGTCTTGAATTATTTCTTCTTAGGTGCCATCTAAAATTGAAAAAATCCTCAACCAATTCCAAGTAATAAAAATATCCAAAGATCTAATACTAATAACCATTGAGCACATTTACTCCAATATTAAATAACCTTTGACTACTAAATCTAGCTATTATGAAAAGACAAGTAATTTTCTAGAAAATAAGAAAACTAGCTATCTTCAATTATTCAATTATAAGATTACAACAAGGTTAATAAAACCCTCAAACATCCAAAACCCCTCTTACTCAAATGATATTATAGAGCATGAGGCTCTATAGCCACTCAATATTTGTTCTTAATACAAGACATAATTGATAATAACTCTCTTCAACAACATGGGACCAAAATCTCAACTCATAAGTAAGACATAATAGAATAAAATACATTAATCAACACATCATGAAATTAACCCTAAAAGCTACAATCATATATGCACTCACTACTCAGTGTTCTCTCTCATAGTCTTGCTAAGTTCTTCACTCTTAAGAACTCTTACCCACTTATGATATCAACAATTATGAACTACATTAATATTTATGGACAATAAGAAAACAAGAAACCTATAAACCTTCCCTTAACTCAACTTAAGGTTCTTAAGTTATTTCCATGGCCCTCTCACATTATTTTCAGCTATTTCCATCCCTCTTTAACTTACTTAAGTTATTTTCTAAATTGGGATGGAGAATTTTAGAAGTTTTCCCAACCATATGAGTTGTCTCTACTCTTTGAGAGACATATCCTATTAAAAATCAACTTACAGAGAAGACTTCTTTCGTGTGAATTAGATATATCCTTCATGGGAAAGATGTCTCATTTTAGCAAGAGACATCTTACATAAGATATCTTCCCCAAGAAGACTGCACTTTAGATAAGATGTTTTCTATAATCCTAAGACATCTTCTATTAGCCAAAAGCCTTAACCATGATGCCTTCTTACCCTCTAATACATATTCATAAAGCCCAAACCCTACAAACACAATTTTAGGGAAAGAACAAAGGGAATCAAAAGCGATGATCCTACACCATTTCATCCACATTTTTCCTACTTGGTCTAATAATCATTGAATTCAATGGGTTGTCATATCTAACAATCTTCCTTAGGCATACACACCAAGGATTTCACTTATTTCACTTCTTAGTCCATTGATAATATTCTATAGTTATTTTCTTTGAGCAAATCCATGACCTAGACATCTATGTAATAGTGATATCTATCAATTGTTGCATTAAGTGATTTATATACCCCTTATTTCTATTCTTGGATTTTTTTCTTAAAATTAACACTCTTAAGTAGGTTTAGTACTTGTCATTAAAAAGGTCAAGCATGGAACTCCATCTTCTAATTTATTCTAGTTTTAAGGATCTATAGTAGCTTTCACTTATTTTATAAGTATTTTGGAAAATAACTCTAATTTCTACCAATCATTTTCTATATTTTGTAAGACACGGGCATTATGAAATTCTGAAGATAATTTTATGGATCTACATTATATGCCCCATAAAACTTTGGAATGTTATTTATATCATGTCACTTGATGCAACTATTCCTTAGGTGCCTAGATGGCATGTACACTATTTCTCTTATGTTAATCAGGCTTTAAGTGGTTAATAGGGGTTCATCATAGTCTTTGGGTCCATAATCTCTATTTTAATATTCATCCCTCTAATACTTATAATGTTCACTTCTTTCATTTCTTAGTTTCCTTTCTTTGTATTCTTCATCATCTTCTTTCTCATCAAGATGTCTTCTTCTATTGTTGTATTCATCATGATTTCTTCTCCTTTCCCTATCATGATCTCTTAGTCTTTGTTCTTCCTTGCTAGAGATTATTGATGAGTGTGAGGAAGAAGATGTGGGACTTGGAGAATGATGTCAACTAGTTTCCCTTTTATGAGTTTGTAATTCAACCCTTCAGGAGCTATCAAAAGTCTTAGGCCTTAAATTCCTCCCAAGTCAAAAGTCTGCCTAATCTTTTCAAGGATTCATTACAAGAGCTAAAAATAATTTTAATTTTACATGATCTTTATTGCATAGAACAAGTGATTGAGAGTTGGATCTATAAGAATGATGAGACTTCTCAACTTTCTATGGCATATGTTCCTTCTTTATAAGAGCAATTATCTGTGGTGCCCTCTTTCCTTTCTCTTTTTCATATCTTGTTGACATGATATCATCTCTTCTTGTTTGAGCCTATATTGGCTAATATGGCCTTGACATATTATTGGTAACTTGATACCCCTTTTTCACATGGCCAAGACTTGATCTAAGCATTGTCAGTGCTAAATAATCAGGTGGTAAGATAATATTGTCTTATAAGTATCTTCATCTAAAATATTCATCCTAGTGAAAAATAAATGTAAAATTAGGATAATAAGGATCAACATGAGCATATGATATTCTAGTTTTCATTGGTTTATTCCAATTTTCTTTCTTATAATTATTATCATTACTTTTTATAAGATTAATAGTAGGTGGAGATTTTACTTTATGTATAATAGCCAATTTTAAGTCTATTAATTCTTAAATATGTGTGTTTTAATAAATTATTCCAAGTATGAAAGATAATCTTAATAATACTTGATACAACAAACTATGTTAAAATAAACTAACTAGCAAACACTAATCCATCCTTAATAATGATGCCAATGATAAGTGGTAGAGAATTTCAATACTCAACCATATAAGTCACAAGTGTTCGTACATAAATTTTAACTTGAATAACCTATCACTATTCATAATTTATTATTAAAAATGTCAAAATGATTGATTGAAAATAAAATAAAACCTTATCAATGAAAGAAATATGCATAATTAGGCAAAAATTCACTATCAAGATTAGCGCATGGCAGAACAAGGTCAACAAACATGAAAGGCTTAAGAAAAATTTTAGAAACCATGTGGACATATACAACTAGATCAATCAAAAGAAAATCCAAATGGTCAAAGCTAACATTAGCTCCATTACACATCAATTACATGATTGGTATCCTATCTTAGATAGTCTAACCATGGTCCACTAAGTCAAGGTAAAAAATAAAGACTTATAGATAGAAGATTTGATAGTATATATGGGATTAGCGAATCTACAATATGCTAACTTAGCCATATTGATAGCAGGTAGACCAAAAATGGAGTTAGAGTAGCAACTAGCTATCATGTACTCCATGTATGAGAAAAATTTTGTAGATAACAAAGATGCATAGCAAAAACATTACATTATCAACTCCAAGCATTAAATAGTAAAATCAAGCTATCAAGATCAAAAGGATATTAAAACAAACCTAGCCAAAATAATGACAAACTATCAAGAATTACAAAAACTATCAAAATATTTTAATGTGGAAACAACATAATTTTCAACATGGTATGTTAAAGCCAACAAAATGTTTCTACAGTTATCATGTCCTTGGATAGGGTTGACACTAGACAACATCACCAAGATGGCATGGACTATGCAAAATCCCAACACTAAAGAAAAGATGCTCATAGCATTATTAAAAAAATTCCAATTTTAAAACTAAATGACAAAGGGAAAAATCCAATGGATGAGCCATCACCAAGAACTTAAAAAGATTACATCAATATTCCATTCTATTTTGTTTCATTGTTTTTTTTTTGTCATGTGTCAATCATGCACTTCATGATAATTTTGTAACACCACTCAAACAAAAATGCGACATCCATAGTTGATAGTTATTTATGTATATATTTCACATTATTAATTCCATGTAATCCCACAAGTTTATAGTGAACTATATCCTCCTTTTTGATTTAACTCAAGGATGAGTTTTTAGTTAGTCATGGGGATATGATAAAACATTTAATAGAAGAACTACGATATCATAGTTATAATATCATAGCTTAATATATGTTTTTATAGATACAATATATTGGATTATATTCATCCCTATAAATATGAGGCCATTATTTTGTCAAATCGTACATTTTTTACCAACCCTTGGAAAAATTCTTATAGTTTGCTTTCTTAAAAATAGAGGTAGTTTTGAATGCCTGTAATATGGTGAACTACAGTTGTACAACATCTTTATTCAAGTGGATTATTTCTAGATACAATTTATGAAAGGTAATAAAGATCAAGACTATTCTTTATCATTGCAGCATTACACATAGAATAAATTTACTTTTCAATATCATTTACTTTTACTTTATAATTTATATTTTCCAAGTCATTTTTTTACCATGTTTGGTAATATGGAAAACATAAGTATGGCTAGTTTCAAGCATAAAGTGTATTTGTTTCATAACCCAGTAATGATGTTACTTGATTCACTTAGTGGTGTAGCACCTGGAAAATTTTATCGTTAAAAAACCAAAAATTCCAAGTGTAACAACCTAACCTTGGATCCCAAGGGCCTCCAAAAAATAGGATCCAAGGTACCTAAGATGCTCTTGTCAATCACCTAGGGACTTCCAAAGTGTAAACGGAAATGAAAATAGAAATGGAATTGTAGATTCGAACAAAAATAAATTAACATAGAATTAATCTTGAAAATAAATTTGCACTACAAATGAACTAAAAACATTATTGAATCAAAGTGTAAAGTTCAAAGAATACAAATGGTATGCTCAAATGTATAGATGGAGATTGAAGCCTATTAGGGCCAGTAGGTTGTGTTCTGTAGTCAAACTCCATGATCTAGGTTCTTTCCAACTTCAATCTCCTATAACTTCTTATTTTTTTCTATTCAAGTTTACAAATTTGGCTACAAATGGTGTTAATAGTGGTGTACACTCTTGTTCCAATGGGACTATGCTAAAAGTCTCTAGTGCTTAGCATAGATGCCAAATGGAATTTAAAAGTGGTCAAGGTTACAAAAGAATGCTATGGGTTACAAAAATGCTTGTTTGAAACTGGTCAAAATTGCTAAAGTGTGGAACTTGAATAATGTGTTTACATTTTGGTTTTATAGGCTTTTAGGTTACTAATTTCATACTACAAATTTCTACCATGATTACTGATAGATTAGTGTCTATTTGTAGGTGTAACGACTATGATTTCCAGTGTAGTTAATCATTTCAAGTAAGTTTTCATGCACCAAGGCCACCAAAACCCATCCACATACTAAAAATAGTAAATTTAATTTTCTAACTACCTTGGCCTTTAGCTCAACTACGCTAACTTTGAAGGACTATGATAGCATCTATTTGAATCTATAGTAATCATGGTGACTACGATGACCAAACTACAACTACATGAAATCCATGATGACTATAGTAACCATGTTGCCACCATTAAAAAATATCATGAATGCTACTCATTGTTCAGAAAATAGAAAACCCAACAACACCAACATTGGTCTTGCAACTATGCTAGGTTTTGTCATGACTATGTTAGGTTTCGATGAAAAAATGAAAACCCAACACCAACTACTCTGAGGGTAAATGGTTCTAACGTAGCTAAGGCTATAACCCTCTGAAAACCATTGAAAATGCAAAATTTGGTAATTCCCAAGGCATTTTTAGCATTTCCAAGCCCATATATAAACATAACATTTCTTTTTCAACTTGGGAAGTGAGGCAGTAACACTTTATGAGATATTTTTCAACCTCCAAAAAGTTAAAGTATGCAATATTGTAGCTCAAGGAGCACAAACCTTATATTTATGATAAAATTTTTCCTCAAGTTGGATGGTGAAGGCTATAGGTTACAACATGTATTTTCTTGATGGTATTTTATTGATCCTTCTTTATTAATGTTTGAAGGATTTACTCGAGAGGCATCGACAAAGAATACAAAACACCATTGCAAGTCCATCATCAAACTTTTCTCTCCACACTTAATTCTGTATTATCAAACCATGTTAAAGAGTGCTTTGTGAGAATGAAATAAGGTTATGATTATGTGGTAAAATTTTTAGGTTTTGTTTGTTCATGAGGATTACCAATTAGTTCCATAGGTTGACATCATGGCTATGATATTGCAATGACATGTTGGATATTCAATAAGGTTTTTCACTTCATGCTTTGAAGTATTGGTTACTCAGTAATGTTTTTGAGGAATCAACACTTTACTCAAAAGTTTTCTTTATCCATTAGACTTCTCCCTTTGTGTGTTTGAAAGCACTTGTTTATCTTTTGATCTACATTAGCCATTTGGATTCTTGGCAATTTTCTTCCCCATTTCTTGGGGGGTAAGACCTTCATTTGGTTTCATTGCCAAATGAAATCAAATGATATGTGTTACATTCAATGAACTTGATCATTTTCCTATTGAATGAAATGTGTTACATTCAACAGACTTGATGGTGGAGCATGATAAAGGAGATGTTAAATGGTGATAATGCATGTGTCAAACATAAGTTACCATTGTTATTTAAGATAATGAGGATCAAAATTAGGCCACGAGGCTAGGCTCAAGAAGAGGTAATAGGAGTGAAGTGGAATAAGCACCCTTGGCATGGCAAGAGAAACTCACCAAATCTTACACCTCAAGGTCACATGGTAACCTGCTACCATAATGCGTTGCACCTTTGTGATGACTCTAGGATTCATCCTACAAGCAAAACTCCAAGAGAATAACAATAGAATACAAATAAATCATGTTTTCACAACATAATTCATAGGAAAACATGAAATAATTAGCAAAATAGATCACCGAAGGTCATAATCATACACCCAAAAGGGATCTACATCTTGTGTTATAGCTACTACAAAGCTTTTTAGTCTAGTTATCATGCAAATAGAGGTAATGAAAATGATATTGTCTTGTTTGGTATTGATTACTATACTCATAGATGTCGATGTTGATACCTATAAAGAAAATGTATTAGATATAATAAGGTTAAATATAGGAATAGTTGACTAGATTGGCCAATTCATTCTCATTCATGTATGCTAATCTAAAGGCTCCATTTCCATAGGCCTTAGTGATCAAGAAAGGTTGTTCCTAGTTGGTTGAGAACTTGTCCACATGCTCATGGATAAATTCGAAGATCATGTCTTTCTTATTGATCTTTCATTTTTTTAAGTCATGATAAAGCTCTCTCCTACTATCACTTGATGTGATCAAGCATTTGTACTTGTTGCTCCTCCACATAATCCAAGTCCATTGTTAACAACTCCTTGTTCTTTTCATTGTTGATGAAGTTTGATAGGGCTACTTGAAGTAATGGGACCTACAATTCAAGAGGCAAACAACCTCAAAACCATAAAATAGGCTATGTGGAGTTACACTAGTTGCAGTTTGATAGGTTGTTCAATAAGCCCAAAGTGCATGGATAAGCTGCTCATGCCACTTGCATCTACTATTGTTCAACATCTTTTTAAGCAAGTTTACAATGGTCTTGTTGCTAACTTTAGCTTGTTCATTAGCTTGAGGATAGTATGGTGATAAAAAGAAATGATTAATTCCTAGGTCATGACAAAAGTTTTTCATTTCCTAACTACTAAACTATAGTTCATTATCTATAACTATGGTCATAGGTATGCCTAAATGGGCTACTATATTTTCTATTATAAATCTATAGAATTTTTGAGATATCATCTTCCTTAGGGGAATAGATTTAACTAACTTTGTGAAGTATTTGGTTGTAGTGATGATGAAGCTATGCTAAATGGAGGACTTAGGTAGTATAGGTCTAATTATATCCAACCTCCATCGTTGGAATGACTAGGTTATTTTAGTATGTAACTTAGTTAGTGACACATGTATTATGTTGCTATGTCATTGGCAAGTATCATAAGTTTTGACCTTCTTCAAGTAGTAATTTTCCATGTATGGCCAATAATAGCCTACCTACCTAATTTCAATAGCCATGGCTCTAGGTCCTATATGTCCTCCACAAATACCCTCATGAACTTGCTTAAGGATTTTGTGGGCTTTAGTTTTTCCCAAGCACACTAAAATTATGCCATTGTAAGACCATCAATATAATGTGTTATCACCTATGATGATAATACTATTTTGATTGTTTATGTACAGCATCCTTTTGAGAAATAGTTAGGCCTTGTGGAGATTCATCATGCACAGGGTAAAACTTGATATTGTCATACCATTCCCTTGAAGGGGTAGTATTGATAGAGGCTACAAAGTTATCCTTAGTATTCTACATGATGGGAATAGCATAGTCCATAGTTAAGGAAGGCAATTTATTAAAAACATTTGGCATCACATTGAGAGTTAAGGTTGCAATGTCATTGGCTAAAGTGTTCTCAATTTAGGGTACATGTTGGATATTAATGTCTATGAATTGTTATATCAATATCTTTCCTAGATCATAGTAAGTTTGCAAATGTTGGTCTTAGCATGAATAAACATTGGTTATTTGCTTAACCACAAGTTGTAAATCAAATTTGATCATTAGGTGTTTGATTGGTAGGTCATGGGCTACCATCATTTCCTTTATTAATCCTCCATACTCCACTACATTGTTGGTACATGGAAATTCAAAATGGTAAGTGATGGGTTAGATTTCACCAGATGGGAATGTTATGATGGCAAGTCCATGACCACTTCATAGCCCTTGGGTACATTACTAATAATGTTAACATGTTCATCACGAAATTTGGGATCTATGGCTACATGATCTTCTACTAGTGAAGTAGTAAGTTGTATGCCTATCGCTTGGCCTTTCATTCAGGTTTGAGAAATGTAATGAAGGTTAAACTTGACTATTATGGCTTTTCAATGAGCTAAATGGCTATTTTTGTAGATGTTGGTTTTGATGACTCTATGTACATTATCTTTGCAAATGACCTTGACCTACCTCTTAAAGAGATAGTGACATTAATTCTTCAATGAGAAGACCAAGGCTAGACAACACTTCTCCACTTCAATGTATTAAGTTTCATGAGAAATTAATGCATGGCTTAGGTAGTATATGGGGAGCTCTACTTCATAATCTCATTTCAAATAAAGTAGATAGGTAATAGACCTATTAGAGATAGCAAGTTAAATGTAAAAAGGCTTATCCTCTTATAGTCGATAAACTATAAATAGTTGTGGAAACTCTTGCTTAACATTTTCAAAGGCTTCTTAGCATTGATCCATTCACTCCTCGTAAACTCATTTCTTAAGAAAATGTTGCATGGATTGTAGCTTATTCGTAAGCCTAATGATAAACTAATAGATAAATTGTAGTTTTTCTTGCAATACCCAAATCTCCTTAATGTTTGTTGGTGCTGACAAGTTGGATATGTCCTTAACCTTGTCAAGATCAGCATGTATTTCCACTTCAAGTACTACAAAGCCCAGCATCTTATCAATTTTGATGCCAAAGACACACTTCTTTGGGTTAAGCCTAAGCTCATACTTAAGGCATTGTTTAAGCACAAGGTCAAGATCATGTGCATGGTCATTGACCACTTTGGACTTAATAGCTATATCATCTACATAATCATTGAGTAATCCTAGCATATAATTGTGAAAGATATATGTCATAGCTCCCTAGTAAATTTCTCCTACATTCTTTAAGCCAAAGGACATCATGGTCTAGAAAAATGTACCCCAAGGGGTCATGAAGGACATACTAAATTGATGTTTTGGATTAATCCTATTTCGGTTGTATCCCAAGAACCCATCCATGAAGGATAGTAAGGCATGTGAAATCGTAGTATTGATGAGTTAGTTAATACTAGGTAAAAGGAAATCATCTTTGATAATTTCCTTATTCAGGTCTTGAAAATCTATGCAAATATGTACACTTTTTTTTCTTAGGTACAACCACTATATTGGACACCCATATGGGGTAGTCGCTAGGTCTAATGAAACTAGCTTGGTCTGACTTTTTGATGTCATCATGAACTAATAGGGCTAAATCTAGTCTAATCTTGCAAATTTTTTGCTTAAGTGGTCTAATACTAGGATCAAGTATGATGTTATGTTGCACTAGGCATGGGTCAAGACCTAGCATATCTTCATATGATTAGGCAAAGGCCTTAATGATGTCTTGGAGGACCTTGGTGATGTCTTGAGCCTCCTGAGGTTTCAATGAGAAACTTAATTTTAGTATTTTCTCCTTACCACTATGTGTCATGATAGGAACCTTAGCTAGAAAGTCCTTGGTAATATCACTAGCCTCAAGGTCAAGGGAATTGAGTAGGTTTTCAGCCCATTCTAGAGGTTTCTCTATCAAGGCTATGTGGTTTATTAGACTCTCAAGCTCAAGATATAGGTAATTAAGGTCGATATACTGTTCAACATCTCAATGAGGTTCACTTAGGTTCAAAGGTAAATTGATTTACTTCCATGTATCCATACTACAATCGTAGATATCAATTATAAGCACATTAAGTGGAATTTGGATAAAATGAGTAAATAATAACAAAATGATATAAAATACTCTAGCAACTATGCATGGAACACTCAAAACATGCTATATCATGGTCAAAAAGGATGAAAATAGGGTCAAAAAATGCTATACAAGGTAGGTAAAGACAAACAAGATGAAATAAAGGCTACATAAGGTCAAATAAAGGATAAATGATGGAAACACTTGGTGGGATGGGACCAAGTGATGTGCCAATGATAATAAAGGTCAATAATGGAGAATAATGTCAAAAAAAGTTGAAACACAATGAAATAATACTAACCAATAAAGGTAGGAAACATAAGGTCAAACATGGTCAACTATGGTTATACTTTGCCAATTTTAGGTTTTAGTGGGCCATGGTCTCACCAATTTTAGGCCTTAATGGGCCATGGTATTACTAGTTTTAGGCTTTAGCCAACCATGTGATAATTACATGGTGTCAAATGATGGTCAAGGGATGGATAAAACCCACCAAATAACACCAAAAAAATGTCAAACAAGATTAACTGAGGCCACAAAAAAGAGAATAAGGTAGATATGGCTAATTTCACCATTAACTAGGATGCTTAGTAAAACTTTGTAAAATTCAAATTGGTGTTTTGTGACTATTGTAGTAGGTATAAGCTATTTTTCATGTTTTTAATGTTTCTACATAAAATAATTTTACATTTATGCAAATCTTACAATGAAAACTACAAATATTTGTTGGTAGGCCACTTGGTTGTATATGGTTTTTAGTTATTTCTAGTTTTGCTTTTGGTTCTAAGTGTTGAAACAATGGTTTTGGTTGTTTGTTCGAAATGGCAACGTTGACATTAAAGTTAAAATTTTGGCTATTTAACATTTGGTTATATTTGGTTATGATTATTTATGATTTTAACCATTGTTTTTCTGTGTAGGACCTTTCTCAAGCTCATATTGTTGGTGATTGAGCTGGTGGGATTACTTTGTTCTATTCACACCTTAGGGCCTAACACCCTGCCTACCCATGTGATGTTGTAGCATGACTCCCTATAGTTTAGGCTAGGGACATAAGAGTTCTTGGAATTTCTATTGCAAAACTTAAGTGTAATGATATGGTCAAACTTATCATCTCACACAATTGTTCTTATAGTTGAAACCTGGTTGCCCTAATCATCAAGTGTCGAGAAGACAATCCTGAAGCATGTGTGAAGGATGAAGTGCTTGATGGCACTTACATAAGAGGGACTCATAAGCTGTTCAAGATTTGTAATATGCTTGAATTTAGCTTGTATAATACCAACAACATACTACTAGTTGGTCACTAGGCCCACAAGCTATTTCAAAACCCTCTCTATACTATCTAACATGTGGAAGGGTAAGCACGGTTTCACATTTTTGTTTTTTTATAGGTTACTTGGTTTTAATGGCTATTTCTTGCTTGAATTGGTATGTTCATAGGTATAGGATGAATGATAAGGAATTCATCAAAAGTGACCAAATCCTACCCTTGGGTCAAACCACATTGGAGGTTTCCACCAAAAGCCCCATACTAAGGCTTACGTTAGTGGATCAACTCAAAAGGGAACTCGGGTAGGTACACCATGCACTATTCTAATGCCTACCAATGGTGTATAGGAAATGGGAAAGTGCATGTTTGGTGGCTTAGATCATACCTTGCTCACATACCCATTAAGACCCGACCACGTCCCCCCCCCCCCNCCCCCCCCATGCAACCCTCTTCTAGTAAGACAAGTAAGAATTATTATTATTATTATTTGTTTTCATTTTTGTGTCAACATTTTCATGGTTGTATGATCATATGTTACTTAGGCTTTAAATGTCTAAATGATTTTATTTACTATGATTGATTATGCTTGTTTTTAATTTGGTTATACTTATTATATTTTAGTTTAACATGCTTATGCCTAAGCTAATTGGCCTCTTGTTATATTGTAGGGGCTACCACCTCCTCCTACATCATGCTCATCATCTCAAGATGCTTCAAGGAAACTTTGATCCTCTAGTATGGTGAGGTGGATTTGGTGTAGCAGTGATTGGCTAGTAGGACACCCAGAAACATTCAAGAAAACATCACTAATGTAGGTTTTCTTTATCTATTCATGGCCCCTAGCCCCACTATCCCTACCCTTGAGATTGTGAACATCATCAACTCCTTTGACCAAGGAGTGTAGAAGTTCATCACCCAAGTTCTTGGTGTTCCTATCACCTTGGCCATCAATGAATCCATCCTTAGTAACCTTTTTGGTAATTTTTGGAAATCCCTAAAGGTTGTCACAATGGTAGTTAAATAGGTGGAGCACTAAGAGGAGGTGGAAGAGTGGTTGTGCACTTGTTTTGGTCACAAGGAGTTGTCTCCTAACTAATTCAATGTTGAAGAGGCTAGAGAGGTAGTTGTTCTACTCCTGGGGGTTCCCCAAGTTTCTATCATAAGGTAAAATCATGGGGGTTGAGTAGGCATGGACCATGAAGAAGGTCCTTTCGGAGGGTGCTCAATTTAACTAGGCTAGTCACTCAGCTTTAGGCTATGTGGTGAAGTCCTTAAACTCTGTGAAAACCTCATGAAAAAATGCCACATGCATTATGCATTCTATATAGCATATTTGAGGAGGCTCATGAAGTTCTTGATTGTGAGGAAGGATAGAAAATGGATAAGCCAAAATCCATTTTAACTCTCCAAGCCATAGGTTAAATATGTTTATCCCACTATGCAGGCTTAAAACCAACCAAAGGACATCAGGGAGTCACCGTATATTACCATTAAGGGACTTAGTGGTAGGAATTGTACTTCTACTAATAGCATGAGGTTTGAGCCCTAGGTTGAGTATGGGAACATCAAGGCCAATACATTGTGGCTCAAAGCTGAAGGTTCAACTAGAGCCAAACTAAAGAGGTCTATGGTTGAGGAAATAGCACTAATAATTGAGCAACCCCTCAAGAGAAGGTTCATGATGACACTTGGCCAAGCATGCAACATGATCACAGGTATTTTTAAATTTTTTTTATTTTTTACTTATTTTTCATTGCTATGTTTTATGTTATAAGATTGTATTATTATTTTCCTTAAGCAAGATATGCTAAGTTATTATGTTTTTCTCTTATTGTTCTTGTAGGAAAGTAATAAGAGGGATTATCCAATGTTCCATTAGATTACTTTGATTTCATATTTGATTCCTCATAGCTAGGTGAATCCCCTGTCATCATCCCAAATGATGCTCCAAGTATGTATGCCTCTTCCTTCATATGTTTAAGTTCTTTTGTTGTTTTAGCTTAAGCTTGGTCCTAATCGTTTATTGATTGTTATGTTTGCCTTAGCTCATAGCCTCGGCCCACTACCTCAAACTCCACACATGAAGCCATGGGTTGACACTCTAGACAAGAGGAAATTCATGTAGGAAATGATTGAGGATATGATTTATTGGTTGCACCAAGTTTCTCCCAATGTTGATAAGGACTTAGCTTGCCTTGCATTTTTAGTATTTTTTTGTTTTATGATCATATACTTTTAATTATTATTATTTTGGTTATTTAGTTGCTTAATATTTTTTCATATGTTTTTTATGTTTTTTTAGCACCTACGCTTAGATGGGATCCCAACCATCCCATTGAGATCAACACCCTACCTAGCTTACCCTAAGATGTAGAGAATGTACCATGAAAGTTCTATGAAAGTACCATTGATTCTGCATCTTTATGCGCCAAAACTTTGTGAGAAGTTCAACATTCCAATGAATTCTTATGGGAACATGTCTTAGCATTTGAAAAAGAAAACAAGAAGCTGGGTAAGGGGAATAGGGATCTTAAGGATTGCAAGGAATTCATGGAGGCCCATGTGGCCAATAGAAGTTCCTTTCAAACTAAAGAGATCAAGTGGACATGGTACTATAATGTCATCCATGGTAAAGTTTCCCTTGCCTAGGAGGTTGTGAAGTAGAAGCTTCAAATGGACTTACTGTTGTGCAAGAACAGAGAGTGGAGAGACTACTGTGCCTAGGTTCTTAAGTGAGGCTAGGTATAAAAAGACCACAAGAAGAAATACAAGGTTGAACATGAAGCCTATATTAAGTGGTTAAATAAGGAGTTTGCCAAATAATAAGTTAGATATGTTCATGAAAGGGATTCATGTAGAGTGTGTCTTCAAACTATTTGAAACACTCTAACCATGGTTGATTTTCTATCTCCTCAAGTTTCTACTGCTTCTAGGAAGGTGACTATTGGGATGTTCTTTCAAAAGACACCTTCATGAATAGAAATCAACAACAGCAACATCTTAACCAAAATCAATCTTGGGAGGAGGACTAGGCCCACATGACTAAGGAACAAATCCTCCATCATTTGGAGGTTCATCTTTAGAATCTTCCACTAGAAGATGTTGCACCCAAGCCCTCCTAGGTTTTCTTATTTACTTTTTTTAGCATATTTTAGTTTTAATTTGTTTTAATTTATGATTTATAATTTGGTTTCATATTTTTTTATTATTGGTTAAACTTGTGTTTTGTTATGGTATAGGTACCAAGTGACACTAGTGGCCCTAGTGGCAAAGAAGGCAATGCTCCTCAGCCCCCTCTAGCAGCCCCTTAGTACCATCTATTGGTCATGGCCTTTTGGTTATCCTATTCATTATGTTGATGATATTAATGTTATGATGCATTAGCTAGTGTTACCCATTTGATTTGTTGTTGGATATTTTATTATTTAAACTTTTATTGTTACTATGTTACAAAAACTGGACATCTCTTATTTTTAAGTTTTAATTTGGTTTATATGTCTTAATGTTTAATATTCCATATATGCTTAATGCTTTACCTTTTTGTTTATGTCATAGGCTATGTTGTTTTAACTATGTAAAAAACCATAATGTAAACTAGGTTATAAATGATGATAAGAGGTTTTCTAGTTTTAGGCCATGGAGGGCCATGTGATTTGCTAATTTTAGGCCTTAGCGAGTTGCACAATGTTTTGCTAGTTTTAGACCATGACAAGTCATATGATATTTTGCTAGATTTAGGCCATGGTGGTTGACCATATGATGTTTTGTCAATCTTGCCTATGGTGGGCCATGTTTTTTGTTAGTTTTAGGCCATGGAAAGCCATATGATTTGCTAGTTTAGGCCACAACAAGCCATGCAATGCTTTGCCAATTTAAGAACATGATGGGCCATACAATTTACCAATTTTAGGCCATGGTGGGCTGCACAACATTTTGTTAATTTTAGGCCATGGTTGACCATATGATGTTCTCTCAATTTCAGGCCATGTGTTTTACTAGTTTTATTTCATGGCAAGCTATGCAATTTTCCAATTTCAAATCATGGAAAGCCATGCAATGTTTTGCCATTTTTAAGCCATGGTTGGCCATATGATTTTTCAATTTTAGGCCATGGAAAGTAGCACAATATTTTGCCAGTTTTAGGTCATGGTAGGCCATATGATGTTTTGCCAATGTTAGGCCATGGCAGCCCTTTGTTCTAAAAATAAGACTTTTATCATTTTTTATACTTTTAAAATTTTTATGAGTTTTTCAATTTTTAAAGTTTTTATGAAATTTTTCATGTTTTATGTTCTAAGAAAAAAGGATTGAAAAAGAAAATTGTAAACAAGAGTAAACCTTAGGCTATGTGCAAAGTAAAGGTTAAAATGAAGTAAAACATAACTAAACAAGATAGTGCATACAAGTAACATGTAAACTAGGCCAAAAAAAAGATTATAAATAAAATAGGCAACATGATTATAAGTGAAAGGGTGAGTGAATAAAGGACATAAATTAATTTTGCAAGTGTTTCCTAACCTTTCACAAATTAGGAAACATGTACGATTTACTTTGCACAATTTTGTAATCCCTATTTCCTTCACTCATAATGTTGAAGGGGAACTCTTCCCATGGTGCATTCATGCATCCATCATTGTTGGTCTTGGCCTCTCACACTCATTCAAGCTTCTCAACTTTGTGGTAGATAGTAGGAGTTTCTTCTTACAACTCCACTTTAAACCCTTCTTTGATGTTAATATTGTTAACTGCCAAGATAACCACATTGTCACCGTAGATGATTATCTAACCTCCCTTATAGGGCAAGTGAATTTCTTAGTGGATCGGTGAGAAAATAGTTCATAATTGAGTAATCTAAGGCCTCCCTAGGATAAGGTAAATCCTAGTATCTCTTCCACCACCAAGAAATTAGCCATTGTAGGGAATTATTCCCCTTCCACAAAGTCTAAGGAAATTGAGCCTTTTATGGCCACCCAAGATCCATTGAAAGATTTAAGAGCAATTGTTGAAGTGTGTTGCATTTTCTTGATTAGGCCTATACATTCTATGATAGTACAAGGTATTACGTTTGTTGTAGCTCCATCAATGGCATGTACCCTACATACTTTGTACCATCCTACCTTGATGGTTATAAACAAGGAAGCCTTGGTTGTCTCATCATCTTGGGGATTGGTCTTGATTTCACTATCACAAAACACTAGTGTTTTTGGCCTCATTTCTTCCTTTGGTAAAGGTGGTATCATCACTACATGGATGGACTCTTCACTAGTAGGAATATCCTCCCTAATAGGAATAGAGGTCAACATTGACTAACACTTCATGGTGCATAGTGGAATGCATCACAAGCTCATAAAGGCTAAGGGAGGTATTCTTTGGCTTCAACAACTGCTTGACCTATTCCATCACAATGAGGAAGTCCTTTTCATTGGTTGTAGGCTTTTCATTCTTAGTGTTCTTGACTTCCTCCATGCACTCCAAAATGAAAACTTCATGCTTCAAAGGTTTTTTTGGCTTCTTTCCCCTTTTCCTATGGCTTAGGGTCATTCCTTGGTTGATTGGTTGAGGAAGCTTACACATTAGAACTCATCAAAATAGATGATATGAGACTGGGCTTCAACAATCCCACTTCCTTCCATGCATTGGCCTATTTTTTGTCATTATTCTTAGGCTTCAGCACAAGCTTCTTATGTTGTTTTCTTGGGGATTTTTTGTTGTTATTGGTTAGTTGTGAAGAAGTCGTTATATTGGCCACTATAGGAGGATATTTTTTGGTTGTAGGAGTAGGTTTCATTTTGGATTTAGTGGGATGGGGCACCTTCATCACAAAAGGATCCTTGGGAGACATAGGTAATGGTATCCATACAGAAAAAGGGAAATTTGAACTAGTCAAAGCTGAAGGAGCCTTATCATTATGAGGAGGTACCAGTATCACGAATAACTCCCATGCAAGTCTAGAGTAGTTAGTCACATTGAATGTTGTGATAGTGTACGAGCTATTGTTAGCATTCAATTGGTCCTTGTAAACCTACATGGATTAGTTTTTTGGTTTGACTAGATTTGAAGCATCAAAGACTAGTTCACCCTTGTCTATCATATTCTAAAAGTTATCCTTGAGTACTAGGCAAAAGTCAGTATCATGACATGGTAATTAATGATACTAGCAGAAATAGTCAAGATTAAATTATTTAGGTATCAAGGGATCATCCTTGGTTGTAAGAGTGGGATTTTTGGCTATCTTGCATAGCTTTTCATGCCTTTGATGGCCATATTCAATCATTTGTTTGTACTATATTCTTCCACTCTTTGATAGTTGATCAAGGAGTTATTATGGTCTTAACAGTAACCTAGTATACTTTGACTAATATTTTTGTTCAAAGTTAGGTCTCATAGGAGTTTATGTAGAGGCCCTAGATGTTGAAGGTTGATTATTATTAACAAGGGCCTTAAGTTAATTTGTCTTAGGCCCCTATGCATTCATCTTGTTATCTTTGGTCACTATGGCCACAATTGTGTTGTTCTGTCTTCCCTTCTTCTTATCCTTTTGGATGTGCTAGTTCTTAAATGCCACATAGGTAGGCTCATGGCTAGCCTCAATTGTTTCCTCTATGTTCTTAATTTTGGAAAAGACTTGGTTAAGTGACCTTGATCCAAGTAATATAGTTTTAACTCAATAAATTCATTAACCGCCTCCTTGAATATAGCAAGAAGGTGGATCTCAACTATTAATTCTAGATTCTTATTAAGAAGTGCATTCCATCATTATATGAATTTATATACATGCTCAAGGGGTCCTCACTTGACCTGCATTAATTAATCAAGGGTTTTGTTAGGTTTCAAGTTGCACTTTGAAACACCACCAAATTTGGGCTACAATGTCTCAACTACAAATTTTTCTAAGTGTCAACATGAGAAAAATTTCTCTAAGTGGTGGGATTATGCTCTCCACTACCCCAAAGTGTATTCAACCTAATGGAGAGCATAGTCAACACAAAAAATGAGTTTTTACAATTTTTCCTAAGTGTCATCACAAAGCAAGAAGATGCAAATTATTATGCAAACTATTTCTAAGTGTTGGGACTACACTCTCCACTGCCCTAGAGCATAGTCAACTTAGTAGAGAGCATAGTCAACATAAATGATAATTTTGCAAAATTTTCAAGGTGCCAAGCCAGTTGCTATAGATTTTTCTAAGTGCTAAGACTACACTCTCCACTACCCTAGAGAGTAGTCAACCCTAGAGCATAGTCAAGTGTAGTTAGCATAGAAGACCAAGTCTTGTAGAAATTTTTTAAGTGTTGACACAATGCTCTCCACTACCCTAGAGCATTGTCAAGCATAGTCAACTAGGAGCTAGTTTTTGCAAGTTTCTTTTTCTAAGTGCTGAGACTACACTCTACCCTAGTTAGGAGCATAGTCATCCTCTCATGGAGAGCATAGTCAGCAGATGGTCACATGCTAAAAAATGTGTCCAAGTGTTTGACTATGCTTTATTCCAATCCAAAGCATAGTTAAGCATAGTCAGCTAGAACAGCCTCTAAAGGACTACAGAATGTAGCACTTGCATTAAACTCTAACACATCCCCAGTAAGTGTAGTTAGCAAAAATACATCTTTGTTGTATCCCTTTTTGGCCTCAAATTATAACTATGCTCAACCCCACTTGAGACAGTGGATAGCATAGTCCCAAAGTGTAGTCTTTAAAGTTGTATTTTTTTAGGTACATTTTGGTCTTTTTGACACACAAACATGCAGTTAGCAACATAGTCATAGTTTGCTAGAGTCTATCAAAATAGAGCAAATTACAACATTGCTAGCCTCTATGGAGAGCGTAGTTGGGTGTACCATGGTCCCAACCATCCCATTACCAAGTGGTAGCTAATTTGCATTTCATACTAACCCTAGCCCTTGACATTTTAGGGGTTTTCAAAAATTGAAGTAGGCTAGAAAATTTGAACATTAGAAAATTTGAAGTGCATTTGGCATTTTGACAAGTCATGGCATTGATAAATTTTTGGTTAGCATTTGGCAAGGTTGCACACCACCATAGCTTACCACAGGACATCGCAGCCCACTGCACACCATGATGGTCAGCTTGGCAAGCATAGACACTATAAAAAAATGTCAATCATCATGGCCAAACACCCTAGAGACTATGACTATGTTGTCCACTATGCCTATTGTACACCACATACCTTCTCACACCTTTTGAAGTTAACTACTCTCAACCCTAGTTGGGGTGGTGTTTCATTCTCTCTCACTCTCTTTCTGTGCATTTTCAATATTTTTACTTGCATTTTTAGTATTCTACTTGCATTTCTACCTATTTTTAAGCACATCCATGCATTGACACCTCTATTTTACACCAAAACCTTTGATTCCATTCACCCCTATTAACATTGCAAACACTACTCGACACTTAACATCATTTGGCATTACATTTGGTAAGTCTCTATTCAATCAACAAGAATATTCTAGGCATCCCGTCTCCACCTCTAATAGGTCCTCATGTAGATGCAAGGTCAAGCTATGCACCTATGAGCCCCTTAGTGTTTAGCCACTAACATTTTTAGTCGCTATAGTTTTTTGGCATTACAAGGAGGGCTGAGTCATCTTCTTCTCTCAGACACCATTGGTGGTTGTCTTGCATGCTCTCTATATCAGCATTACTAGCTTTGGGCTAGTGTAGATCTAACACCTTTATGGACCTACGAATTTTGGTAGTAGCTCAATCTTAGGCAATCGTAGGCATTGTCTACCAACTTGTTAGTGTAGACTGGACCCTGTCATCAATTTCCCTAGAACCCAACATAGCAATCCCAAAGAATCCATTCCTACACTTAGCTAAATTTTGGGCTCTCAGTAGATAGTGTAGTTAGCTCTTAGTGTAGAGATTATAGTCTTCAGACATAGCCATTTTTTTTACACTCTTCAAACTTAGCCAATTTTTCTAGAGTTAGCTATTTTTCTGCAATTTTTAGACTTAGCCATTTTTCTTCAATTTCTAGACTTAGCCATTTTTCACAACTTTGTATTAGCATCATGAATTCTGAACAACCTTCGACATCAATCCTAAGCACACTTGCTATCCTATCCACATAATAGAAAAATAGAATTGACCACCTTGCTAGTCCTACCTTGGCAAGATAGTCCCTTAGGTTGTGTGGCCAAGACCATGAGTATACTACATTGAATGATGAACAATACAACTTCATCTATGCAAAGATCCAATCAGGCCTATTCATACACCACATGGACATGGAAGCTAAGTGGGCTATGAACTCATCCATTGGAATGGACTAGAGTATGTTCCCTCCCCCATCGACTTCATCCTACTCACAAAACCTTACCACTAGATACTTGCCTAGCTCATGTGAATGAACAAGCATGAAGTAGGGACTAATTATGGAGAACCCCTGTAAGAATAGAAGGATGAGTTCAAAGCTCATTCTGAGCATGAGAACTCCTTCCACACCTCCTTTCAGTGGACAATCCCCAATCTGGCCCTCCTATAATCCTAACCACCTATCTCCCTCAAGACCATCATAGCCCTAACATCACCTGCTAGGTCAACGCCTATCATAGCAAAGCATCAAATGTAAACTACACATCAAGATGCACTTCCTCCTATCAACATGCCCTTCGTGGTAGTGTCACAACTTACCCAACAATCTCTGCTAGCAACAATTAGGCCAACTTAGCCTTATGTGCATACGGTGCATGTCACCCATCCCCAAATAACTCAGGCACCTTACATCATGCCTGTTTTATTTACACCTTTGGTAGCATTTCAACCCATGCACATGTGGCATACTCCAATCACTCTACCCATAGCATAGCCAATCCAACAAGCATCTCACATGGTCCCACAACCTACAACCAGGTCATGGGGCACACAACCAGCATAGTAGGTAACATAACCAGTGTAGCCTACTTCTTCATCCCAAGGCTTAGATTAGGCATTCCAACTAATCCAAACCTTAATAGAAGAGGTCAAGTAGCTCAAGGCCACCTCCTCTAAAATAGTTCACATAGTGGACTTTTACCAATATGATCCAATGAGTCCTATTGTTCCACCATTGACCCTCCCAATAGGGATCCTGCTACCCTAGTTCACCAAGTACAATGGTGAAGGGGACCCTAACACACATCTTATGACATTCAGGTATGAGTGCTTACTATTGCAAGCATGGCCACATGCCATCATATGTGTTTTTTCCATGTCACTCACTAGTAAGACACTAAACTAGTATCAAGCATTACCCAAGGCATCTATCTCCTTTTTGGAGGATCTACTTAGTTAGTTCATAATGCACTTCAAGTACAATTTGAATCCTAAAACTACCCTTGACCAAGTCATGCAAATCAAGCAAGGCCATCTCAAGCTCATGCATAAATTTATTCAATGCTAGAGTGCCTCACTGAACAAAATCCACAAGCCAATAGCTAAGATGCACCTTCTAGCCATCTTTAAGGTCAAAACTGTACTATTTAGCCTTGTAGTCCATGAGCCAAGCCTTTGCCCAAATAAAGAGTATACAAGACACAACGAAAGCTAACAAGGACCCAGCCTACATGGCCTATAAGAACTTACATGTCAAAAAGGATAAGGAAAGAGAAAGCAAACTAAAACCATGGCAACCATGGCCAACAAGGCCAAAATGAGTAATCCAAAGCCAATGGCTAGGCCACCCAAGGTCCCAATCAATAACAACACTACCATGTCTAGCATAGTTACCAATCAACCTACAACATTTGTGGCAACAATGTAAGTGGATCCAAGGCCCAAGTTTGAGTGCAAGGATTGGTCAAAGTATATCCTACTACCCCTTAGACCTTTGAAAATGCTAGACCAATTTCTAAAGGTTGGATGTATCTAGTACAAGTAGATGTCTGAGGATGCTCACAAGAGACATGATAGATACTGTGAGATTTTAAGGAATTGTTGGCACATTTGGCCATTTCATGAAGCAAGTTGGTAAGATTAAATTGGTTAAGAGTTTTTGGAGAAGTGGCTAAAATTTCAATTTGAGAGGAAAATAATAAGTTAACAATAGCATTCTTTTTATTTAAGAAAAAATATATAGGAGCACCATTCCTATACATAGTGGGATTATGGAAGAAGTCCAATTTATCATTTATATGATATGAATATGTAGCAAATCAAAGAGCATCCCAAGTAAAATTGGTTTTATATCCATTTTATTTTGGAAAAGCATATCTCTGCAACAACAAAAATTCAGTAGTCTGGTGGTGCAGGGTAAAATTATTTTTACTCTGATTAAATAGAAACATTGCAATTCATATTTCGATGGGAACTAGTCAAAATCCTTGGGCAACAAGCTTACACTGTTGAAGAGTATGGGTCTTTCTCATAACAAGATTATGAGACCTATTCTAGAGTCTTTTTCCAACCTTACTTTTCTTCAAGTTTTAAATTTATCATTTAATAATTTGAAGGCAACATCAACTATTCTGAAGGTTCTCTCTGAAGATTTAAAAAATTATTCATTCATGCACAAATCCTGCGTGACTGCAAGCAAACAGAACATGAATGTAAGTAATCTAATGGGGTTGAATCCCTAATTTTCTAAACCATCCAAAAAGTTGTAGGGTTTCCAGTCCATTCCCAATCATGGTGTTCCAGACAATCACATTTTCACCTGGGCAGTAGAAGTGACAAAATCGTCGACCGTGCAGTGCTTATCACGGCGTAGACAGGCACCGAGAAAATTGCCATTGCCACCCCCTTTTCAACACGAACCCTAGTAATGGAAGCAATGAAGAGATTAGCATTTTGTTTTTTTTTTAGTACAACATTCTGGTGCTCATCGACAGAGATCTGAATCGGAAAACCATGAGTAGTGATGACCACCTTTGTTCTACGTGAATGTCTAGCCATGGTCGCACTAAACAGAGCCGTAGGGGCCTCTGCATAGCCTCACGCACCACCAAACCCTATCGATTTTTGTGTTATTCCATGCATCATAAAATCCTACCCACCTCAGTGCTGTTTCAAACAACTCAGCAGATTTTGTGGTTGTGTTCCCATGAGTTCACCACGGCCAGGAATTCCTTAGAAAATACAGGCAGAAATAGATGAAGTTGATTGCCGCAACAAGGACGAAAATAGAAACAAAATTACGACTGGGAACTCATTTCAAAAATTTTAGGTGGTTAAAAGCGTATCTCACAAATGTCATTTGCTCCTGGAACCTGCAATCCGAAATTACCAAAATAGCAGCAGTTCATGACACCAACGCATTCGTTATCGCCATACCAATCCACTAAACGCAGCAACAAAGACACGAAGGCACACTAAGAAAGGTGTATGACCGAATCAATAGAGCCAAGAGATATTTTAGTTGATGTCGATAAATTAGAGTTGCAGTTTTATTCATCATTGAAGACAAATACAAAATTAAATTGGCGTTACAAAAATAAAATTTTAAATGGTCTGGTGATGAAAGGATAAATTCAGCCCTGGTTGAAGACTTACCATTATATTAATTATCCCAAGTGAATGAAGCTCTCATAATATTTAGCTCTTGAATTTATTTTTCAAAAATTATTGTATAATTTATTACCCATAAAATATTTGTAATATTTACAAATATCAATGTTAGCATAAATTCCTCCTAACTTTATGTATAACTTCCTAACTAAATTGGTAAGAAATATCTCCTAACTAGTTGGGTAAGTTGTAACTTCCTTACTTGGGAGAGAAGTTAGCTAAGATATTTTAAAGTATGTAACTACGTTTTGAACCGCATAAAAAGGCTTCAGGGGTAAGAAGAAAAATATCACAAGGGGGTGCAGGGGGGGTGCGGGGGGGAACTTTGGGACACACTACTAGCTCTCACTTGGAGACACACTTTGGGTCTTGGAAGAGCATTGTAAAGAAGACATTGTAAAAGATTTCTTGTAAGATGACTTGCTAAAGAAAATATTTCAGCCTCTTTTTCATAGTCCTATGAGTTATGCTCATTATTTTGTTTAAATTGTTTAGCTAATGGTTTAGATAGTATCATGCTTGGCAAGTAATTTTGGGATTTTTAGATTGCTCTTATTGTTTCTTGTTGCACAGTAGGAGATTTCTATTAAACGTTTGCCATAGAAGTGCTTGTGTCTGAAAGCCTTAAGAGTATTTTAGTAGTGAATTTAATTATTGTGCGACATATAAGAACTACTATTGAGATTGTTGTAAGAGAGCCTCTACTTGTAGTCAAGCTGTTGAACGATTCAATAGTCAAGAGGGTTCAGAAAATCTTTGGTATTTTGATGGGACTAGAATAGCTTTCTTTTATCTTTAAAGTGAATATTCATGCTATTTCAATCAAAAACTGTCAAGTCTTTTGAAGCTTTTGTTAAATGCAATTGTTGACATCTATTATCTAGCCAAAATAGAGTCTCGTACGTGGTAGTTTACGTAGCAATTTTTTGGTAGCATAGTAGGATTGTCTTGAAGAAATTACTTATTTGGGCCTTGAAAGTTTGAACAATTTGTAGTTATTGAATTTGGGATAGCTTTATTGCAAAGTGTTTATTCATATCATTTTAACTTGTTTAAATATTTGAGGTCTTAACACAAATCTGCTTTCTTTTCTGTCTATTTCCATTGAATCTTGCTCTATTTCTAGTTTCTTGTGGTACTATCTCTTTCTCTGGGGAAAATTAGAAGTAGATTCATGGAGTTGTGCTCAAATTTTTTTGCAAAATTTTATTTGTTACAAGTAGGTATTATAAGAACTGCATAGACTAGGTAATTAAAAAAAATAGAAACTCTCAACAACTCACAGTACTTGGCAAATTTGGCTAAATCTCTTTAAGATAAGTCATTTGTAGTTTACACACAATGCAATCATTTCATTTTTCACAACCACATAGTGCAATAGTGCACACACATATTCACATTACCTACTAAGTCTATTTGGAGGTATCTGGGCCTTGGTGTTGCCAGAGACCAGCAAGCACCTAAATCCTATTCGAGGACACTCGTTGGCAGTCGCATCCCAAATGGTCACCAATAGTTCTTTTGGCGCTAGAAGGAAGGCTAAAAATTTAGCCTCTAGGTTCATAAGCCTTATAATTTTAGCACATCAACCATTCTTTATTACTATTAAGGCTTAAGAAATTAGATATTTTCAGTTCATGACCAAGAAGATTGATAGTTTGGAAAATTTGAAAGTTTCAAAAGATATTCTAAATTCTAAGACTGATTCTTCATCAGAAGAAGAACAAAAGAAAGTTTTTGAATTGGGAACAAGTAGTGGAGTGAAAACTAGAAGATCAAGAAGATCACCCATTATATTTGGTTTATCGATTCATAAGAGAAGATCTAGAAAGTATAAGAGTTCAACTATCCAAAGGAATAGGATGGAAAATCCTTGGCAAAGAGTTACACCATTAGGATTTCAAAATTACAATGATATTCCTAAGGTAGTTTACAAATATTTTTCTAAGCCTTTTATTCCTGGAAAAGCTTATTTAGCTGAAGAATATATTCACATGTTTGAGTTAGCTTTAGCTCATGCAAATATTCAACTTCAAGATCAAGCTTGTAAGTTGTTTGTATCAAATTTAAAGGATATGGCTCAAATTTGGTATTCGAACTTACCAAATAATAGTATTACAAGTTGGGATGACATGAAAAATATTTTCTTAGAGCAACAACAACTATATTGTGGGCTAATACAAGCTAAGCAAGGAGTTAAAGAGTCAATTAGATATTTTAACATCAAGTTTCTACGAATTTGTGGACTCTTTCAGAGACAATATAGGTCATCAAAAGAAATGCTTAAAGAAACTTATCTTAAGGTTGTCAACCCCAACATTTCAATTTTGTTAAGGAGAACTCCAAACTTAACTACACTAAATGACTACTTTAGTGAAGCTATATATTTATAAAAACAGTTGAACTTGAATCCTGAAGAAAATATTACAATTCAAAAAAGAGAAAGAAGAGTTATGATTCCTACGCAAGATTTAGCTCAATTTAAAGCTTTAACAGGTCCATCTCATGTTAAGATAGAGCAAGAACATGAAAGAGTAGGATCTGAAAAAAGACAATTAATGAGAGATATGTCTAACAAAATAGTGAAGCTTGAAAAAGCTTTGGCAAGAGTTAATATCAAAGAAGGAAAGAAAAACAGAAAGCATAAACATCAAGACTCTAAGTTAGCAGAAGATGAGGATGAAAGTGACCTTATTATGTCCAACTTTCTTGATATTGAATCTAATAATGAGTTATCTAGTGTTCATTATGCAAGTAAATTTTCTAGCATTGGATCAAGTGATACTTCTTCTCTATCAAGTTTCGAAGAAGATATGTATTTAGATGAGGAATGTAATAACAATGAGGAAAATGGATATAGTCTTCGATCTAAGGAAATACTAACTACTTCTAGACCCCCAAATGTTACTACTGATCCATCTACTAAGACAAAAGCTTTTGAGCCAAATAGAAGAGATAAGAATAAAGGTAAAGGTAATCAAGTAGAGCAAAGCACTCCAAATCAGTCTTTTAATAAATGGATAAAGAAACCAAGCTTTATTGGTGATGGAGAGTATGATTTGATTGAAGACCTTAAACATGTCAAGGCCAATATTAGCTTTTATCAGTTGCTTCAAATAGGAGATCAGCAAAGAAAGGCTTTAGAGTTCATTAAAGGTAAAAGGAGAGTTAGAGAATCAGAGTTAAGTTATGTGTCTAATAATGATGAGAAATTAAAGACCTCGTATGATAAGGAAGCTCCTCCTTTTCTTTTGACAATGAAATTAAAGGATAAATACTTACACAATTGTTTGATTGATTCTGGAGCTACGTCTACTATAATGCCATTGTCTATATGTAAGAAACTTGGTTTGATTCCTGAAAAATCATATAAAAAGATTGTTCAAGTGGATAAAAGTAGAGTGAAGATTATGGATCAATTACCAAATGTTCTATTGGAAATTGCTTCTAAACCTCGCATCAGAAGTAGAGTAACTATTCAAGTGGCAGATACACCAGATTCACATAGTCTCTTATTGAGTAGAAGTTGGAGTAAGAATTCCTCAAGTTACATATCAATGGATTATTCTCACATGTGGCTACCTTGGAGAGGAGAACCAAATCAGATATACATCTATAGCGAACCTTTGATGATTGATAACATTACTTCAAATGGAAGAAGTAAAATGGCTAAAAAAGGAGGTGTTGAAAATAAAATTTGTACACTCTAAGAGAATTATGGTTCTGAAAAAGAACAATCAAAGAATGAAGACAAATGGGAGTTATACTTTGATGGTTCATGTAATTCAAAAGGTGTAGGAGTCGGTATAGTTATATTAAGGAATAATTCACCTGAAATTCTTAAAGCAGTTCATCTTTCTTTCCCTTGTACTAACAACAAGGCTGAGGATGAAGCTTTATGTATTGGTATAAAAATAGCTCTAGAAAAAAAGATCAGAGTAATCACTATAAAAGGAGACTCAAGATTAGTTTGTGAATAAGTAAAGGGTAACTATGTGGTAAAGAGCTCATTCTTAAGATGTTATAAACAACTTGCTTGTAAGATGTTAGATCAGTTTCAACATTGCCAAATAGAGCATATAAATAGAGCAGAGAATTTTATAGCAGATGATTTGGCAAAGGCAGCTTCAACATTAGATATGCAAATAATAGAATGTTACAAAGACGTAATGATTGAAGAAGAACATCAGCCATCAATACTAGATAATATAAGATATTTACAAGTATTTGAAGATGATGATCAAGTACTAGGATTTATGAAAAACAAACAAGAATTTGAGTGTCAAGTAATACCCAAAATGTCATCAAACTCCAAAGCTAATTTCATTCCAAAAAATATGATTGACTTGGAACATGAGTTCAAGAAAAATTTACTTACTGGAAAGGATATACAAAACTCAGATAGTCAGGCTTTCGAGGTAGTGAATTTTGGATTAGACAGAATGCCAAAGATGTTGAATATTACAAAGGAAAGAGATTCGAGTTTCAAGAAAAACTTGTTAACATGTCTAAGAAATAACTTGAACAATTTTTCTTGGTCTTATAATGATCTTAAAGCTTTTAGACAAGATGTGATAACACATAAAATTCCTTTAATAGAAGGTTGCAAAATAGTCAAGCAAAAATAAAGGAAATTTAATCCATCATTTGAACCAGCTATGGAAGCCAAAATCAAGAAGTTGTTACAAGCACAAATCATATATCCAGTACGATATTCGACATGGCTTTCTAACCTCATTCCAGTGAGAAAGAAAAATGGTGACATAAGGCTTTGTGTAGACTTTAGAAATCTGAATGATATCTCAAAAAAGGATAAGTATCTACTTCCAAGAATTGATGAGATGTTGATCAAAGTCTCAGGTTGTCAAGTATATTCTTTCTTAGATGGTTTGTCCGGTTATAATCAAATCATGGTAGATAATAATGATAGATAAAAAACAACATTTATCACCAAATGGGGAACTTTTTCCTACCAAAGAATCCTATTTGGATTATCAAATGCTGGAGCTACTTTCCAAAGAGCAATGGATTTAGCATTTAAGGATTTATTAGGCAAATTCGTGGTGGTTTATTTGGATGATATTACAATATTCTCAAAAAAAAAGATCATATTAATCATCTTCAGCAAGTTTTCAACAAATGTCGTGAGTTTGGTATTTCATTAAATCCTAAGAAGTGTATCTTCAGGGTTAAATCTGAAAGCTTATTAAGCCATGTGATATGTCAAGGAGGAATTGCCATAGACAATTCCCGAATCCAAGCAGTACAGAATATCGAGCATCCCACAAGTAAGAAATCTCTTAGATCTTTCTTTGGGAAGATAAACTTTGTGAAAATGTTCATCCCCGGGTTTACTGAAATTATCAAGCCTTTGATGCATATGCTAAAAAAGGACATCCAAGTAGAGAAAACACCAAAGTCAGAGCAAGCTTTATCAAAAATTAAAAATGCTATACAAGAGGCTCAATATTTGGTGAAGCCTAGGCTTAAAGAAGATTTTTGGTTATACTCTTTTGCTTCAAATGATTCTATCGTTGCCATTTTAACACAAAAGGATAGTGAAGGTCAAGATGAACCAATTCGATTTTTTGGATATCAGTTAAAAGGTTCAGAATTAAATTATTCAGACTTAGAGAAACAAGCTTTCACAGTCATCAGAGCACTTCAGCATTTTAAATATTATTTGGAAAGTTCATTAGTCCACATTATGCTAATTGAACTTGCAATCAAGCAATTCCTAGCCCAAAATGAGATTGGATTGAAAATGGAAAAATGGCTTATAAAGTTGCAAAGTTTTAGATTTTCATTGGAAATATGCAAAACAATTAAGGGAATGGGATTCGCCAAGTTAATGACTAGAGAAAATGAAGTATGTACACTTGACACCCATGAAGAGAATTGGTATGATGAAATTCTCAAATTTCTTAATACAAGGAAAATTCCAAATAATTTAACTGCAAGTCAAAAGAGAGCTTTCTTCAAAAGAGCACGAAGATTCATTCTTAAAGATGGTATATTATATAGAAAGGATTTTCGGGGAGTTTTATTGGAATGTGTTTATAATGACCAAATTAGTTTCATTTTGGAACAATTTCATGATCATTTGAATTAATTTTATGAATCCCCTAAGTCGACTATGCAACATATTCTTCGATATAGATATTTCTGGCCTTCCATGTATCAAGACATTAGTTCAAAGATTCAAAAATGCTATAAGTGTCAAATTCATGGGCCCAAAATTAAAAAGGCTAAAGCCCCTTTAAAGCCAGTAGTTGCAGATAGAGCATTTCAGCAATGGGGTTTGGATTTTATTGGTACAATTACTCCTTCAAGAGCCAGACACAAGTCTATTGGTCTGAAGCAAAAGCTCTAAGAGGAAGTTCAGCATCAGATGTGATTAAGTTTTTAGAAGACCACATTCTAAGTAGATTTGGTCTACACGAAGTGTTAGTGTTAGACAATGGACCCACCTTCAAATCAAAAGAGTTTATTAGATGGGCATCAGAAAAATCTATTTTCTTATTTTCCTCATCAAATTATTATCCTCAAGGAAATGGCCTAGCAGAATCCACCAATAAAAAGATTATTGCTTATATCAAGAAATTGATGGATGGGAATCTAGGAAATTAGATTGATTATCTACAATCCGCATTATGGTTAGATCGAATCAGATTCAAGAAAGCTATTGGGACATCACCGTATAACTTAGTCTATGGTTTGTCAGTAATAATTACAAATAAGATTGTAAGCTTACCTTCTGAATTTGTACAAAGATATAGTGAAAAAATTGATAAAGATAGAAGTTTCATGACTTTGCTTGTTAAAAGAGAAGCTGAAGTAGATAAAGAAAAGGATAATTTGTTACAGAATACCTCTCAAGTTAAAAGATGGTTTGATAGGAAAGCTTTAAAAAGAACTTTCAAGATAGGTGACCTTGTCCTATTATGGAATATGAAGAGACCTAATAAGTTTACACCAACATGGATTGGTCCCTTTCAAATTACAAAGCAATTATCAAAGGATTCTTACAAATTATCAACTTTGGATGGCATGGAATTGCAATTTCCATATAATGTTTTGCATATAAAACATTATTTGGGACAATTGCATACAGCTTGAAGATGTCCTTGCACAAAATAATATATGTATATACTATTAGGTAAATATTACTTGGAATATAGTATCAATTAATATGTTTAATTATGCTTTATTTAAATTAGAAAATAGTTTTCCTTCAAGTGAAACAAGTGGAATTCTACAATTGTGACAAGTGGATAAGGTGACTCATCCACTACTTGGTGATCATTGTGACAAATGGTTAGAATGCCTAGAAAGAAGGAAACTTGGTTGAAGACTCTTGGGGGAAATTTCAAATTTCTAACACCTATAAAAAGAGGGTTAGGTTACTTAGGATTTCTTCATCTTTTAATTCAATTTGAGTAGTGAAAGTTAGAGAGAGCTAATGGAATTCAGGAGAGCAATGAGAAAGCCTTTTATTCCATATGTGATGGGATTCTGCCCTGAACATGTATTGAAGGCCTACCTAAAAGCTAGATCTTGTGGAGCTCTAAAAGAGTGTCCTTTTATGGCTTGGTTGTCCGATGAATTTTCTTTTCTCACTAGAGGTTTGGAGATAGAGTCCAATGTTTGGGGGCAATATCAAGATTGCACCAAATAGGAGGAGAAAAGTGAAGAGAAACCAACCAATGAAGAGTCATGGGGATGGGACGAAGCCTTTGTCTCCCAAGAGGAAAATGAAGGACCCAATGGAGAAAAACAGAAGAGCTCATCTAAAAAAGAAAATGAAAAAAGTGCTAAAGAGAAAGCTCCAGTAGATCAAGGTGAGAGCTCCACCAAGCCAAAGAACAACAGAACAGCCTTCATCACATCAGAAATTTCCTATGAAACAGTTAGAGAGATGAGGATTCCTATTAGGGTAACCCTCACAATTCAGTTTCCATCCCAAGAATAGTCTATGAAGGACTTGCTAATGTACAGTTTGTTGTTTTTCTTAGGAATGAGGTTTTTATACCATCAAACCTTATGTTTGATGGGAATTTTCCTCCAAAAAGATTTCTATTCAGTTGTAAAGTTTCAATGAAAGTTTTAGTATGTTTCAATTTTGAAATGAGGCTGCATAAGTTCCTTTAAGCTTTTTAAGGGGGCATAAATGTTGGCACATTTGGCCATTTCATGGAGCAGGTTGGTATGATTAAATTGGTTAAGAGTTTTTGGAGAAGTGGCTAAAATTTCAGTTTGAGAGGAAAAGAATAAGTTAACAATAGAATTCTTTTTATGTAAGAAAAAATATATAGGAGCACCATTCCTATACATAGTGGAATTATGGAAGTCCAATTTATCATTTATATGATATGAATATGTAGCAAATCAAAGCTCTTCCCAAGTAAAATTGGTTTTGTATCCATTTTATTTCAGGAAAGCATATCTCTGTAGCAACACAAATTCAGTAGTCCAGTGGTGTAGGGTAAAATTATTTCTGCACTAATTAAAAAGGAACATTGCAATTCATATTTTGATGGGAACCGGTCAAAATCCTTGGGCAACAGGCTTACACTGTTGAAGAGTATGGGTCTTTCTCATAACAAGATTACGGGACCTATTTCAAAGTCTTTGTCCAACCTTACTTTTCTTCAGGTTTTAAATTTATCATTTAATAATTTGAAGGCAATGTCAACTATTCTAAAGGCTCTCTCTGAAGATTTAAAAAATTATTCATTCATTCACAAATCCTGCATGACTGCAAATAAACAGAACATGAACATAAGTAATCTGATGGGGTTGAATCCCTAATTTTCTGAAATGTACAAAAAGTTGTAGGGTTTTTAGTCCATTCCCAATTATGGCATTCTAGACAATCACATTTTTACCTAGGTAGTAGGAGTGACAAAATTGCCGGCCACATGGTGCTTATCACAGCAAACATAGGCACCAAGAAAACCGCCATCGCCACCCCCTTTTCCACATGAACCCTAGTAATGGAAGCAATGAAGACATTGGTGTTTTGTTTTTTTTTAGTACAACATTCTAGCGCTCATCAGCAAAGGTCTAAATCGATAGACCATGAGCAGCGATGACTGCCTCTGTTCCACATGAAGGTCCAGCCGTGGTCACACTAAATAGAGTCGTAAGAACCTCTGTGCAGCCTCGCACGCCACAAAACCCTATTGGTTTCTGCATTGTTCCATGCATCACCAAACCCTACCCTCCTTAGTGCTATTTCAAAAAATTTAGCAAAAAATGGGGTTATGTGCCCAGGGGTTCACCGCGGCTAGGAATGCCTTAGAAAATATAGGCAAAAACAGATGAAGTTGATTGCTGCAACAAGGACGAAAACAGAAACAACATCATGACTGGGAACTCATTTCAAAAATTTCAAGCAGTTAAAAATGTAAGTCACAAATGTTGTTCACTCCTAGAATCTACAATCTGAAATTACCAAAATAGCAGCAGTTCCCGACACCGATTCATTCATTATCACCATATCAATCCACTGAACGCGGCAACAAAGACATGAAGGCACACTAAGATAGGTGTACGACCGAATCAATAGAGCTAGGAGATATTTTAGCTGATGCCGATAAATCAGAGTTGCAGTTTTATTCATCGTTGAAGACAAATACAAAATCGAATGCATGAAATTGGAGTTACAACAATAAAATTTTAAATGGTCTGGTGATAAAAGGATAAATTCAGCCCTGGTTGGAGACTTACCATTATATTAATTATCCCAACTGAATGAAGCTCTCATAATATTAAGCTCTTGAATTTATTTTTCAAAAATTATTGTATAAGGTATTACCCATAAAATATTTGTAATATTTACAAATATCAATGTTAGCATAAATTCCTTCTAACTTAATGTATAACTTCCTAACTAAATTGGTAAGAAATATCTTCTAACTAGTTGGGTAAGTTGTAACTTCCTTACTTGGGAGAGAATTTAGCCAAGATATTTTAAAGTATGTAACTACCTTTTGAACCCCATAAAAAGGCTTTAGGGGTAAGAAGAAAAATATCACAAAGGGGGAAACTTTGGGACACACTACTAGCTCTCACTTGGAGACACACTTTGCGTCTTGGAAGAGCATTGTAAAGAAGACATTGTGAAAGATTTCTTGTAAGATGACTTGCTAAAGAAAAGATTTCAGCCTCTTTTTCATAGTCCTATGAGTTATGCTTATTATTTTGTTACAAGCAGATATTATAAGGACCGCGTAGACTAGGTAGTTGAACAAAATAGGAAACTTTCAATAACTCACAGTACTTGATAAAGTTGGCTGAATCTCTTAAAGTAAGTCATTTGTATTTCACACACACGCAATCGTTACATTGCACACAACCGCACGCCGCAACAGCACACACACATACTCACATTAACTACTGAGTTATTTGGAGGTATCTAGGCCTTGGTGTTGCCAGAGACCAGCAGGCAGCTAAATCCTGTTCGAGGACACTCGTTGGCGGTCATGTCCCAAACGGTCGCCAACAGTTCTTTTGGCGCTAGAAGGAGGGCTGAAAATTAAGCCTCTAGGTTCATAAGCCTTATACTTTTAGTACATCAAGAATTATTTGTAAGGCTTAAGAATTAGATACTATTTTCAGTTCATGACCAAGAGGTTTCATAGTTTGGAAAGTTTCAAAGTTTCACAAGATATTCTAGATTCTAAGACTGATTCTTCATCAGAAGAAGAAGAAAAGAAATTTTCTAAATTGGGAACAAGTAGTGGAGTGAAAACTAAAATATCAAGAAGATCACCCATTATCTCTGGTTTATCAATTCGTAAGAGAAGATCTAGAAAGTCTAAGAGTTCAATTATACAAAGGAATAGGATGGCAAATCCTTGGCAAAGAGTTACACCGTTAGGATTTCAAAACTGCAATGATATTCCTAAAGTAGTTTACAAATATTTGCCTGNTCATTTGTATTTCACACACACGCAATCATTACATTGCACACAACCGCACGCTGCAACAGCACACACACATACTCACATTAACTACTGAGTTATTTGGAGGTATCTAGGCCTTGGTGTTGCCAGAGACCAGCAGGCAGCTAAATCCTGTTCGAGGACACTCGTTGGCGGTTGTGTCCCAAACGGTCGCCAACACAAAACACTTTAGTCTAGATAACTTTTGCCACTACCACCAATTTCGTAGGCATAACATTGATTTTTTCATGGCTCTGCAAGATGACATACAATGAATGATTGTCATAGGTGAGTTGGTGCTTGATGCTACCAATCCAGTCAAGCCTCAAAACCAATCTATGAGGGTGTACAAGGATCCTCTAAACATAGATGAAATAGGGTACATCATCAATTCCATCAACATTAATGACAACCTAGAATTGGTACAATAGCCATTCGTGGTCTATGTTCCCTCTCGAAATGTAAGGGTCCCCTTAGCCTCCATGAGTTTGAGGCCCTCTTTCATCATCAAAGCATCACCTTGGGCACCCACAACATCTTTCATGATCAAGGTTCTATAGCATGTTGTAGTAGCAATAGTTCAACCATCCTTTGTCATTAGAGTTCCATAACATGCTGACCCCTCACCTACCTGATGTTCGATAATGGGTAATGCATCAATCCATTTTCATCCAAGAGCCAGTCCTACTAGAAACACCAACAAATCATCTAGATGGTAACCTGGGAGGACTAATGAGTGTCTAGCTGATAGGATGATTAGACAACATCAGGAGCAAAAGGTGATGCACTAGCCTAAGTTAAGCAAGAACTAAAGTAAAAAAACATAACATTGAGCCTATATGACTTGATTATGACCTCATATTCCAACTACAAAGTGCTAGTATAGATATTGACCTCCATTCCTATTGCAGAGGACATCCTAATAGATGAGCATTCCATCCACACTATCATGTTTCCTTCTTCACCATAGGAATTGAGTTCAACACCCCTCATGTTCCATGATGATGTTGACCCTAAAAAGTATCAAGTCATCACAGCACCTATGTTCATCACCATACCTATTCGGTAGTGCAAGATTAGGAGGGTGCATGTTGACGATGGGGTGATAACAAATATCATCATATACACTGTCGTTCACAAACTAGGCCTCATAGAGCATATTAAACCAACAAAAGCCACATGCCTAAAATCCTTTAACAGGTCATGCATCATCATTAAGGAAATAGTCATAATAGCCTTCATCATAGGGGAAGAATTTCCCACTACTGTTGAATTCATAGTTGTAAAGGAAATGCCAAGCTTTTACCTAATATTGGGTAGGCCTTGGTTGGCCCAATTATGGGCCATCTCCTTTCCCATCCATCAAGAAATCCACCTTCCATATGAATGTGGAAAGGTTATTATCCACAATAACAACATAGCCCCTCTAGCCATTAAAAACATAGACATGGAGCAAGGGTCAGAGGTGGAGTTCCTTGATGATGTGTCTACAGTAAAGGACAAGGGCAAAGTGCATGAGGCAAACCCACCTGAAAGGAGAGAAGAAGCCAACAACCTCTCAGAGAATACTCTATGGGCTAACTTACCCTTCAACATCACAAGTGAAGGTCCAGGAGACTATCACATAGTATAGTCTAGGCCCTATGTGCCCCCTAAACTACACTAGATTAGGAACAACTATGTAACTAAGGTATCCCCTTAGCTTGAAATGCTCTAGGTGCCTACCTACCCTTCACTTCTACACATCTTACACTACATTTATTTATACATTTACATTTATCTTTTTTTATGCATTTATTTTCTTTATTTATGCATCCTAATTAGTTTATACATTCACTTGTTTCCTTTATCCTTTAGCAATTATTAGCTAATACATAAAAATGCATAAAATTCGTAAAACTAAAATGACAAAAATAGGTTGTCCACTAAGTCCTAAAACTAGCACGCACTACCTGTTGAGGCTAAAACCAACACACACATGCTTACACTTCTTCATAGCCCTTATGCATACTTAGGCAAATTTTCATCACATTACTTGTTTATTCGTTTGTGCACATTAACTTGATTAATATAGGTGCTACTTAACATCTTGCTAGTTTATTTTGTAGGAATACAACATGGCTATGTGGGATAGATCCTCTCACCTCTAGTCCTCGTAGGACCTCATGGCAATATCAAGTGATGCATTGACCCACATTGCCTAGACCTTGAGCCTACAACCTATGTTGAATACATAGCATCCATAGAGGCACCACTAGACTAGCCCATCCATCTAGTTAAGGTTCTTGATCTAGAGGCAGGGGACATCATAGAGGATCCCCTTGTTGAGATCACTATGACAACACCTAACAATGAGGTGAAAACATTAAAGTTAAGTTGTTTGCTAGATCCCCAACATGTCCAAGACATTGCTAAGGTGCTCAACAATAACATCAAGGCCTTGGCATGGTCATATGAAGACATGCCAAAACTAGACCCTTAGCTAGTCTAGCATAATACCATTCTCAATCCCTGCATTAAACTAGTAAAATAGAAAGTGTGCAAGGTTTGGCTTGAGGTGGCGGTGGTAGTCCATGATGAAATCACCAAGCTCTACAAAGTTGGTTTCATACGGGTTGTTAACTATGCAGACTATATCTCCAACATCATAGTTGTGCCTAAGAAAAATGGAAGTCTACACATTTGCATAGACTTCCATGACCTAAATAAGGCAACCATCAAGGACAACTTCCCATTGCCCAATATCAATCAGTTGATTGATACCACAACTAGATACACCTTGTTATCCTTTATGAATGGGTTCTCGAGCTACAAGCAGATTAGGATCAAACCTAAGCACCAACTTAGCATAACCTTCATGACACCCTAGGGTATGTTTTTCTATACCATTATGCCTTTTGGACTTAAGAATGTAGGAGCAATGTGTCAATGTACAATGACATACATCTTTAGTGATTACATGCTAAGCTTGCTCAACAGCTATGTCAATGACATTGTAGTTAAGTCCAAAGTGGCCAAAAACCATGCAAATGATCTAGACATAGTGTTGAAATGTTGCTTAAAACATGATCTTAGGTTGAACCCCAAGAAGTGTGTTTTTGGCATTAGAATAGGCCAAATGTTTGGTTTTGTAGTATCCAAAGAAGGAATATGCATAGATCTTGATAAGGTTAAGGCCATAACCAACTTAGCACCTTTCACCAACCTTAAGGAGCTACAAGGATTCCAAGGTAGGTTGCAATTTCTACATAGGTTTATTACATGGTTAACTAACAAGTTACAGCCAATGCAACATATGCTCAAGAAAGGAGCCGACTTTGAGTGGACAGCTTAATGCCAACAAGCATTTGACAATATTAAGCAATCGTTGGTGCAACTTTCTATGGCTCACCCTTTACAAGGAGATAAACCTTTTTTAAATCTACCTTGCTACTTATAATACATCCATCACTTCTCTACTTTGCCAAAATCAAGATGATGGCATAGAGGTCCTGATTTACTACTTCAACCATGCCGTAGTAGCCCATGAAGCGAAATACAACAATGTGGATAAGTACTGCCTCTCCTTAGTCTTCTTAATCAAGAAGTGAAGGCATTACCTTTTTGCAATCAAGCCAATATCATTTGCACAAATAATTTACTTCGAGCAATCACAATGAACATCTATGAAAATAGTAATAACAACAAAGTTTAACCTACACTATGTTGCACAAGACTCCACAAAAGGTTAAGCTATAGTTGCATAACTCACAACTTTGCCCATAAATGATCATGTAATCATAGACCTAGAATTCCTAAACAATCACATCAATAGCATTAGTCAAGTTCTTAACTATGAGGCACTCCTACATTTCGATGGAGCTTCAACCACTCAATGGGGTAGCACCACTGCCATTATCATGCTTCCCTCCAAGGAGATCTAAACCTTCACATATCATTTTGCATTCCCTTGCACTAACAACGTGCTGGAGTATGAAGGTCTCCTTCAAGGTATCCTTGTAGCATGCGACCTAGGGATCCAACACTTAGTTATCTAAGGTGACTTACAATTAGTAATCAACTAGGTGACAAAGGTTAATGCCTACAAGGCCCAACATTTACAACCTTATTGTGACCTAGTAAAGCACTTGCTTTAGCACTCTACAATAGCCGATGTCCAATACATTCCCCAAAACAAAAATGCCATAGTTCCATCGCACCTAACATGTTCCATCCATTGCCCACCTTGATGGTAGATTACACTATGCCTATCACGAAAATCACTAATGTTGCATCCATAGCCACAGTAAGCACAAACCACAGAAGAGAGTGGTATGACAACATCAACTCATACATTCTATAGGGTGAGCCTCCACAACATTTAACTACCACTCAAAAGGATGCAATACGTAAAAATTTGCAGTAGTATGTCATCATGGGTGATAATATGTTATGTTGTAGATCCTACGATGGCATACTATTAACTTACATAAGTAATAGTAAAGTGCAAACAATCATTGAGTAAGTCCATGAGGGACTGTGTGAAGCTCACATAGCACCTAGGGCAATGGCAATAAAAATTAGATGGTTAGGCTATTATTGGCCTTACATGAAGCATGATCACATCTAAAAGGTCAAAACATGCAACATGTATCAACAGCATGGTAACTTAATGCACATGCCACTAGCTAAATTGCACACAACATAGATCACATGGTTGTTCCAACATTGTAGCTTGAACATCCTTAGACCCATAACACTTAAGTCCTCCACAAGGCATAGCTTCATAATAATTGCAACCAAGTATTTCACCAAGTGGTTGAGGCTATTCCCCTTAGGAAGACAACATCACAATAGGTTTGCAAATTTGTGCTTGATAACATAGTAACCCATTTTGGCTTACCCCTAACCATAGTAACAGATAATGGGCCACAATTTAGCAGTGCTAAAACTAAAGCCTTTTGTGAGTGCTTTGGCATCAAACATTCTTTTTTGTTGTTGTATTACACTCAGGAAAATGGCCAAGTAGAGACCAATAACAAAATCATCGTCAACTTTCTAAAGAAGATGCTAATCAGCAACAAATGATGATGACATGACCAATTAGTCTATGCACTTTGGGCCTACTACATAATACACTAAATGAAAATAGGTAAGATGCCTTACAGTCTTGTCTACGAGTCTGAAGTAATCTTGCTACTTGAATTGCAGGTTCCATCACTCCAGGTGATCCTCTTGAACTTCATCAATGAAGCTTAGAATGAAAAGTTGAGAATTGTAGACCTTGACTCCATAGAGGGGGAGCACATGCAGACACTTGATCACATTGGATGGTACCAAGAAAAACAACAACAATAGCATCATCACAACTAGCACTAGCACCCGATCAAGAAATGGGACCTAGTCCTCAAGGCTATTCGTGAACCCACAAATAAATTCTCAACTAACTAGGAAGGGCCTTTCTTAATCACTAAGGCCTACAATAATGAAGCATTCAAGCTTGATGATCAATATGAAAATAAGTTTGCCAATCTAGTGAACCATTCATACTTGAAGCTGTACTACACTTAGCATGCTACACATCAACAAAACAATGTAAGCATTCATCTGCTACAATGCAAAAGTGACATTGATCATCCGCTATAATGCTAAACTAGCATCAATCATCCACTATGATGCTAAACTAGCATCGATCATCTGCTATGATGCTAAACTAGCAAAGCATCCATCTACTATGGTGTTAAACTAACATAGCTTGCATTTCCTGTGATGTTAAACTAGCACAGAGATAACACGTTCACTATGACATTGAAATAGCACAACAACATTCATCTACTATGATGTTAAACTAGCATAGCATTCATCTACTATGATGTTAAACCAGCATGATAGCATTCATCCACCACGATGCTAAATTGGCATACGGTAGTCCGCNCTTTTCTACACCATGTGTCCAAGCATCGTATAGTCTCAAAATGAAGCACCTGCAACCAACGTAGCCTTGGAAGCACTTGTAGCATCATGGCTCCTCAAAATTTTGCTAATTTTTTCAGCTCTTATCATCAATCTGGCCTTTGGAGCACTTGTGGCATCATGGTCCCTCACCATTTTTCTAATTTTTTGACCTCTTGTCATCATTTCAACCATTGGAACACTTGCAGTATCATCACCCCCCAACATTTTACTCACTTTTCAAACACCTACAATTTTCATAGCCTTTGGAGTACTCATAGCATCATCACCCTTGGCATTTTATTTGCATTTCATGTTTTATATGTTTTTCTTATCTTCTTGGAGTTATGTTTGCAAGATGAAACCCCAGGTCATCATGCAAAAGGTGCATCTCATTGCAATGGCAAGTCATCACATTGCTTTGATGTGCATGATTGGACTAGCTATGCCTCTCAAAAGTGCACATCCCTATTAACCTACTATAGCCTACCTACATCCAACCCCATGCCTCAATACACTTGCATTCCCTACATAACAAAGCTTGCAAACCCCTCTGATGCATACATGTTGCGACCACATGGCATCCTTTGCAAGTAAAACCATAGAACCCAAGGTGGAAATAACATAAATTTTCCTATGGGAAGCCTCTATTGGATAGTCAAAGCCCATGTGGATGTAACACAAGTCATCCCTAGGATAAAACACCTATCCTATAGGTGCAACATGGTTTTGCAAACATCAAAGCACAGCCCATCTAGTGGCACACAATCCACTTGATGGAAAGCACATCATAGCTAGCATTTAGCAATATGTAGAAATTGTAGCAAAAAAGCAAAAGAAAAAATCCAAAAAGCAAAAAGAAAAATAAAAAATACAAAATACAAAAAAAGAGCAAAGGGGAGAAAGCACATCCCCAAGCAAATCAGTAGAGCTACAATTTTGCAATACGTCCAATCCTACATCCACACTGACTCTCTCATGAGCACTTCAATGAGAGGTCAATGTTTTCAAGGGCAAGCCACCCTAGTGCCATGGTCCACCATCAGCCGTGTTGACTCTACATCCCGAAACATGACAACTTTTTTGCACTACATCTCCCCTATTACCCCCTACATACTACCTATACCTTTTACTCCCAACATACCATCATCCATGACACTCTTGAGCATGATGCAATAACATTTGATTAGGTATTGATTAGCGATGTTGGTGGCAAGCTTGCTATGGTGTTTTGCAATTCTTTGTTGACATCTCTCGGGCCACTCCTCTAGATGTCAACAAAGAGGGGCCAATGAAACACCATCAAATTAGCGCTACGACATCTTGATTATAAATTTATCTAATTGTCAGCATGAGATAAATTTTTCTAAGTGCTAGGACTATGCTCTTCACTATCTCAGAGCGTAGTCAGCCTAGTGAAGATCTTTGTCAGCTCAAGAACTAATTTTTTGTAATTTTTCCTAAGTGTCATTGTGAAGCAAGAAGATGCAAATTATTTTTAAGTGTTGGGAATACACTCTCCACTACGTATTAGGAAAATATCGAGATTGATGAATCTCAAGCTCGGTCAACAAGGATGGATATATACATATGCATTGGAACAACTATGATATAGTAGGTGTAATGTATCATCTAGGATGTAGAAGCTAACTAAGGTGTGTCAATGGGATGTGTCGGCATAGATGTGACGTAGCATCTATGATATTGTAGCCAACTGATATATTAATAAATGATGATTTTTAATACCCTTATGACTCACCAAAAACTCATCTTTCATTTTTATAAAATGGATGAATCTTCATTACAAAATTTGTGGGGTGACCAAGACTAGATTACCTACTATTATAAAACTTTAGTGCCACATTACAAAATTTTATTTGAGTGGATGTATTATTAAATGAAAAAAAATACTAGACAGATATCAAAGTTTACAACATTACATAAGTCTTCAAAAATCCACCAATGATTAATCTTTATGTTGTTGATATTAGTGATAGTTTTCCCAACTTTGGTTATTATGCTGGCATTTTTTATGAAGATTTTAAAGGATGGACTAAAATTTTTCCTCATCATTCCAAGGGTTTCTAGCTGGTGAACATGTCATGTTTAAAAATTAATTCTTGTTTGTGCTACTTATCCATGGACATTTCCTCCTCCATCCTTCTCTTGGTCTCTTTTCCTTACCTTGCAAAAACCTTTAGCCTTAGGCATTAATTTAGGAATCATTTTCAATTATCAAAGAATCAATGTTAGTTTTTCAAATATTTTCCTTATTAAAGCCTTTTTAAATTCTTGGTTATCTTAAAATTTGAAAAAAATAATTAGCATTTAGGCTTAAGGTAATTGTGAATAATGTTTCTAAGGCTCCAAGGTAACTAAAATCATCAAGTTATTTGAGTCATTTTGATTATTTTTACTATTAGTTACCATAATTTTCAAAGTTGGGACATTATAAAATTTTCAAAAATTACATCCTTAGCCCCCACAAAAAATGAGCTCAACTCTAAAAGCTTACAATTTTTCAAAAAACTAACATATTTGTAAGATATTGCAAATCCATCAAAATATTGAAAAACATGAGGTTTTAAAATGAACAACAAATATTAAACTTTGAGGAAATTTCAATATAATAGCATTAAAATTAATCAAATTTGATAAGAAGTAGTCCTAAAATCATGCATAAATTTTAAGAAGTCACCCATGATGTCCTTAAAGATATGAGATTTTGATTTAGAGCCATGATCAATAAAAGTCATGCAAGTAGGTCCTCCTCAAAGAAAAATCTTGCCATAATATCCTTACATAATCACTTTTATAAATATTTGTGCATACCTTAGAAGTTAAATGTAGATCATTTCATTGTTCCAGTCAACATAAAACTCCCTTGATTAGGATCCTGCACTATGTTATACAAAACCATTAGGCACATAATTGCATCTAGTAGTGACATGAATAATGGGATGAGAAGGGATTATAGAGATTGGAATGTGAGGTACCTTACCAAGTTTGCAATAGGTTATTATATTCATTATGGTTAAGATGACTATCATACCTATATGTCTAGGTTTCAAACCAAGTCCATACCTTTGCCAGTGATATCACATTACTTCATTCCTAACTTATCATCATAGGACCTCCATAACCATATGAAAAAATCACTACTCATAAAAAAAAGCAAGAAATCAATTTTGATTAATTAATTCCTTAAACATTAAAATTTTAAGAAAAGTTGATCATTGGTTAGAGGGGTGCCTTCAAGCATGGGTAACATGTCTTTCCAATCCCATATCTAATGCTAATCCCACTAGAGAAGTACCTTTAGGCATGGGTAACAAGTCTTGTTAGTCACATAATAAGACTAGTTCAAGAGACCTTTGTAATTCTTAAAAGTATCCTACCTTCAAGAATGGGTAACATGTCTTTCTAATGGTACCCCAAAAATCAATTTTCTTTTTTGAATTAATTAATTTGTAACTGTGTTTTCCTTACCATAGGACTATCTTTAAGCATGAGTAACATATCTTTCTAGTAACATGGCAAGACAACACTTATTTGAGAACATGCTTCCATTAAAATTAAAACATGAGTAATGACATAAACACATGGAGTAGTAAGATGCATCAGGAAAATCCAAATAAGATGCAAATCCCCTTGGTGTCACACCTTTTTCATTTTCTCTTGGTCCTTCCTACTTTCTTCAAGGCATAAAGATTATGAGTTATTTTAGTTTCATGTAAGAACCATATTAGTCTCATGATAAAGACCTATTATTTGTACAAACTAGAGGAATTAATGATGTAGTCTCATTACTTTATCCAATTATTTACTTAATCATCTTAGTAGTAGAGGACACAAAACCAACACATGATGCTAATTTTTGCATGATGATAGGAAACTTTCTTGAAAAAACATAGTAAATATCCATAAAACACAAAAGAATTGACTCAAGAAAAGAAAAATAATAGAAAATATAAAATGTATCAAGAATTGAAAAAATGTCAAAAATAGTAAAATGATAAAAAATTGTAAAAGAAAAAGTGAAAATGCACTTATTAGTTCTTGATTCAAGATGGAGCATCTCCTCTACGACTAAACTCATGGACAAGCATTTAGAAAATGGATTGCATATTCCCTAAATCATACATTGTAGGCTTCATGTTCATCAACTTTAGTAATTTCTATTTTTCTTTATTAGCCCATTTAATATAGATGATAATCAAGTTTTGATCATTTGGAGACACATATGTAGTTGGACTAGAAGGTATTTCTATTTGAGAGGATCTAGATATGTTTTCTTTTATATGTTCTATTCGAATTTTTTTATCTCTTTGTTCATCATATTCTTCTAGTGTATGGTGATTCCATAGGAGATGTTGTGGGTTAATCCTATTTAGGAGGGTAAGTAGTAAGTTGAGGCATGGTAGTAGAACCATTATGAGAAATAGGGTATTGAACATAGTATTTTTAAGGGTTCAAATACCAATAAGAATACTATTGATTTGATGATGGCATCCCCCATGACTATGGGTTTCACCACTATTGTTGAATAGTAGTCTTGAGGTTGTGAAGGAGTCCCACTTGGATGCTACTATTGGTTGTAGGATTATTTATAATTGTCTTGTGGATATGATAATCTCCTGGACATTTTCTTTTCCACAAACTTGGGATTCAAAGAAGAAGTCCTAGACTCTTGTAGATGTAACATAACTAGGCAATAGCTCTTTAGATGTTCATATTGAAAGATGTTACATCCATCCTCCTCTAAACATGAGTTTGTAACCTCTTCAACTGAAACTACTTTTTATTTATATCGATAATTATTCTTGCCTATTTTTTAATTTTTTTTCCTTTTTTATCTTGATCAATTGATACTACCTACTTTATCTTCTCCTCTATGATTTTCAAGCTAATTGTAACTTTTTCCTTTGTCAATTTCCATATCTTACCTATCCTTTCCTCAATATTAGTGATAGGATTTTGTATTAACAAGGTTTTATGTAAAATCATCTCATTAAGAGCTACCTCTTCTTCTTCTTCCTGATTACAAAAATATGAACCTCCTTCTTGCAAAGAGTTGGGTCCCACTTCTATTTCTTTACACTCTTGCTTTTGCATAGCTCTTCTTCTTCTTTTACCACATGTTTAATTAGCCTTTGTATTTGATGGGCTCTCAACTATTAATCTTCCTTGGCCATAGATCCCAAGGGTCTCCCTCATTTTATTATGAAGCTCTATTAATCTATGATGTGATGAAGCTATTGTTTTTGAGAATATCCATGACTTGGAAATATATGTAGTAGAGAATATTATCTACCCAAGGTTGCATCAAGGGATTCATGATTCTCTTACTTCCACATTTGAATTTTTATTCTTATATTGAACACGCTTAAATAGGTTTGGTATTTCATATTCAAGAGTTTAAGCATTGTGAACTATTAGTAGATTAAATCTAGTTTCAATGGTTTATATCAACTTTCATCTTCTATTATTATCCTAGGGAAGAGATTAAGCTTTTACCATTTACTTTCAATCTTTTGTAATGTGTATGCCTCATGGAATACTTATAAATGATGTTGTGGATCAGAATTGGATTCTCTCTTAAATTTAGGACTGTTATTCATATCATGTCATTTGATGTAGCTTTCCCTTTGATGCCTATGAGGTATTCTAATTTCCTCTTTGATTTGTATCATACTTCTAGTAACAAATAAGTGTTTATCATCATCAAGCATGTCATGATCATAATTTCTATTTATATTTATATAATAGTGATCATGTCATCTATGTTCCCTTTGACACCTTCTAATCTAACTTCATTCTCTATTTTTATCTCCATCTCAACTCCTTAGTGGAGCTCTATCTCCATACCTGTGTTCATCTTCATTAGAGCTCGATGGTGAAGATGAAGAGAAAGATAATGAATTGGGAGAACTACCATGGCTTCTATATCTTCCCTTATGATCCCTTAGTTCATCTTTTCTAGGTTTTCTAGAGGACCTAAGGGTTGAGGTCCTTCTTGTTCTAGGATTTGTTTCATTTCCTCTAGGATTTTCTATGATATTTGAATGTAGTCTTTGATAGTAAGGATCTAAATGAGCATATGAGATCCTTCCTTATAGTGTTTCACTTTAATTCTCTTTAATATAGATCCTATCATTATTCTTACCAGTGTTTTCATTATGTAATGGACTATTAACCCTATGTGAAAAAGACATGTTTTTAGTTAATAATATGTGTGTGACTTAAAATATTAATTTTTCATAAAAGATAAATTATTAATTCTTTTTATAGTAATTATTTGTAATGTAACCAATCTAGATCACTAGCACCATCCCCAATAATGACATCAATGATAAGTAACAAGGGTTCCATATGCCAAACCATATGAATAACAAGTGTGTATGCATGATTTGATTGAATTTTGTAGATGGAGCTAGTATTGTTTCTAGATTGTTAAGTGTTGATTATAGGTTACTATCTTCTCACTTGAACTAGTGGTAGCTTTATTGTGTATGGTTTAGTCCAAACCAAGGCATATGATTATGATGTTATGAAGGCCTTAAACTAAACTAAATAATAACATAGAAATTAATTATTTAATCTAATTAAAAATTTAAAAAACCTAAACCATCTTAAGAATGATGGACATTCATTTCCAACTTGCCATACACATCTTGAACTCACATACCTACTATTGAGATTACCAAGTGTTATGCTATTGGGCAAACCAAGTAATAATGCTACTAGGATTACTAAGTACATATATGTTTACACTTCAAACTAGTCATGCTCATTCTACCAATTAATTAATGTGCATGAAAATGTAAATATTAACTAAGTACATGGAAAGTAAATTATATTGAAAGAAAATATATTCTAAGTCAAAGTTTTGTGATGAATATGAATCAATATCAATCTTATTCTCATTCATGGAATGTATTCACCTGTAATGTCACTTAAATAAGATGATGTATAATTAACTTAAATCTACAGTACAAGCACTCATTGACTATTTGCTAAGATTATAGAAGAAAATTGTAAGATTTTTGCTACACTATTGACCAAATAGTGTCAAATATGTAGTGGATTCTCATATATTTATAGGTAAATATAGATATTTCATCAATGCATATGAGTTGATGCATCTCAAGTTACATTGATGCATATGTGTTGATGTAACTATTCTATAGCACATGCGATGTAGCAACTGACTAAGATGCATTAACACAGATGAGATGTAGTATTTATGATGTAGCACATGCAATATTGCAATTGAATGATATATATAACAAATGATGATTCATTATAAAGGAAGAATTTCTATGATTCTAAGAGTCCTTAACTTTATGAAAATTCTTTACGAAAAAGTAAGTAGGATTTAAAATCCACAAGAACATCTAAGGAAGAAGAAAGAATAAGATTGGAAATTGGGCTTATTCTAATATTGAGACATGTTTCTATAAAATATACTTCTTACTTGGTTGAATTATCCATGATATATAAATTAAGGAGTATTGGAATACCAATTCATCTTTATAGAATAATGAAGTTGGAAGATTTTGTGTGTTGAATGAAATTAATAAGAATCAATGTAAGTTAAATAAATTAAATGTATCTCATGCATATAAAATAGAATAGCATGTAGAACCCATGTGAAAGATAAATGACATTAGAGAAGTTAAATCATATGAGTAAACCATATGATGAAAATTGGAATAAGGTAAAGAGTAGTTAAAAAAGAGTTGCATGATTGTTCATGAAAAGACATGATGGTAGGAAGCTAGAAAAAGAAAAAAAAATACATCAAAGCAAAGACATGGTAGCTAATATTAGTGAAACTACAATCATGAAAAGAAAAGTTCAACATAAATACTCAAAGATATTGCAAAGGGTGAATGACCATAGTTGTGAGTTGTAAGAGAGTGGAATCAAGATAAGGGAGAAGTTTCGTGTGAAAGGACAAAAGACTTCTACTGTAAACATACAATAATATAGTCACCTTGATTTACTAACATGTGGATTAAGATTAATATTTGATCTATTGAAATTTTATCTATTTTTGTGCACAATATTTGATAAATATAAAAAAATGAATATTGGTAAATTTATCATCTTTTTGTGTTATAGCGTCTTGGCAAATGAACTTAAGGCTTAATATTTTAATTGCATAGTTAACTTTCACACATTCTCTTAATTTCTATCTCAACATTTATATTTTTCTTTAAGAAAATAAACTATATACTTATATGGACATCAATGCTCCACCAATGTGACTAGCCATCATTCTAGTGAAATTATCTCACTACTTAGAATACTAAGCAAGTGATCTAGATCAACAATTAATTTTTCAACATGAATCTTACATAATGTTATGAAATGTTCAATGCATCCTATGAAATGTTCAATTTAGTAAAAATTATAACATGTGATACTTACTCCAATCATAGGGACAATATATAAGAGTAATGTCCATCAAACCAAAATCAGTCATGAATTTTTAAAAGTATTAAAATTTTATTTATTTGTAGTGTGAATAATTTTTTGTAGATTTCTATCACTATGTTTATCCATAGTAACTAGAATCTTACAAATTTAAGTGTTTTATTAGTGATTCATACTCTCATAATCTAATTGTTGCTTAATGTTCCATTGATTTAAAATTTTTGGACCTTCTTGTTTCTCACATGCAACTTTTATCCAAAATTTTTAGACTTTTTTTCATATGAAACAATGATGGCAACCACTACAATATTTTAGTCATTTTGAAGGATCTTCTTGTGCATGTTTACTAGAACCTTGGATAGCTTTCCTACNTGGTTTTTTAATCATTGTTGGGACCTATCAATAATGATAGATTCTATGAAAGCAAAAATTAGCATACTATATTAGCATAATTGAAACAAGACTAATGAGTCACATTCTAACATGCTCCGATATCATATACACGATATTAGAGCTGCAACATCGAATACCTGATATTGGAGCCTAGGATGCGATGTCGGATATCCAATATTGCAAGGTATATGCTAACCTATAAATATAGTGCTTGGGCTCATAATTTTGATATCATTTTTTGTCATAGTTAGCAAAGCTCTTGTAGTTTGTTTTCTCCAAAGTTAGAATATTTTTTGAGTGCCCACAACAGGAGTTTGAGTGTGTACAGATCTTTGTTCGAAGACTGATGTACCTAAGCATAGCAGTGTGATGAGAATAACAATGAACCCTTTTGACAATCCTTGAAGCACTAAGAATAGATTAATATTTTCTTTAATTCACTTTACTTTAATGCATTTAAACTTAAGCAATTAATTTCCAGTTGTTAATGAACACAAGCATGACCACTTTGAGCATACATATAGTGCTTGGTGACCTATCAACACTTAACACTTGGTAGCCCAACAGCATTATATGTGTTTAGGAAAGTGGATGAGTACTTGTGTTAGGCTAGCTACGTAGTAAATGAATTAGATCTTCAATTACTCTACATTTCACTCTTGTTTTAGGTAATTAAACTTATAAAATATAAAATAAGAAAAATCATGTACCTCAATTACACTTAAACCATACCCTTGAGCTTCACAAGTGTAGTTGGGAAGACAATGAATGTTCTCAATGCCCATTTTACTTCCTAGATGAACTAGTGCACTAGAGAATCATACATCCATAGAATTTGACTAGAACACATATAAACGTCTTAGTGCTTTGTATGATTAGACGTAGGGGTACCTTGCCACTCATCATTGGTGTCATTGCCGAAGGACCTTTTGATTGTTTTATGCACTATCTAGGATTTAGTGGAAATCATTAAAAATCATTGGAATGAACCTTAGATTCATATCATATTTTATAATTACTACAACAAAATTTAAAAGCACACTATGTTTTTATCATCTAACTAAAAATGTCTTCTCCTCATAGAAGTGCTTCTCTACCAAAGTTTGATGGAGATCATCAGCCGGTGCCTCAACAATATCAAGTGGTATATGCTCATCCTACTGAGCATGTATCCAATTTCACCTTCATCCTACATCAGGATGAACAATTATAGTAGCATGACATGAAAGGCAACATCGTGTTGCCACCTATCAATTCGTTCCTACAATGCTCCAATAAATTCTTGTACAATGGGGTCTCTAGGAACTTCAAGCTAAGTATATTATGCAAGATAGTGATGCCAGGGATTATTGTCTTACTAAGGAACAACATCTTAAGGATTTCCAATTAGAATAATGTTATTAATTTGTCAAGGGAAAAGGATTTAATGATTCTCCATTCTTGCTATATAAAAAAGATGGTGGAGAACCCTTCTCTAGGGGTTTTCTATTCAGCAAAATTCCTCTCTTTAACTTCAGTGAAGGAGGTTAAAATAAGAACCTACAGTCCACAATTCACAATTCTAGTTTTGGTAAGAATGGATCAAAGAACAAAGAAGAATCCAATGAGGCAGGCCAAGGTAGGGATGTGAACCAAAAACAAAATCATGATTGTGGTCACGATCACAAAAGAGGGGATAATAGACATTGTGATAGTGATAGTCCTCCTTCCTCTTCACCTTCATCATCATAGTCATCATCTTCTAGCTCTAATCGCAACCACAGGAGGCAAGATCATGATCAAGGTGATCAAAATGATCAATGGGATCGAAATGATCGAAGGGACCATCGGGCAAGGTAAGATCAATGAAGTAGACATTCAAGAGAGGCACATTGCCATGAACGAAGGGGTAGTAGAGGGCATCATAGACACCATAATCATGATCTCAATGAGCCTTTGCTTACTACCTAAAGTATGCTCAATATTGAAGAGGTAGTAAAAATTCCAATAAGGCATGTGAAGGATACTCCAAAGTGTACAACTTGAGAAGGTAAATCTAAAGATGAAAATAAGAAACACAAAAACCCTTGGATGCTACCATTGGCTAATAATATTCCTTAATGCACAAATGTCTTGGCCATGATTATTCTCAATTGGATCAACTTCACCATATTGTAGATGGGCTTCGATCAAAAATGAAGAGAACCCTTGGTGTCTATGCTCAAGGATGAATATCATAATTAAGTACCTATTAGATACAAAGACTAATCAAGCAAGTAGCTAAATAGGAGAGTGAATTAGAAAAAGAGAAAGTGTAAAATAATATAACCATGATCCTTCCATTCACAAGAGGAAGGCTCGATTCTATGACAGTGAGGAAGAATCCTCACCTGATGAGGTGGTGAAGAGGAAAATCTTGCCACTCCAAAAATTTCAATCTAAAATTACAGCCAAGTTTGATCAATTATGAGACTTCATGGATAGTATATTTCAAGCTATCCTAAAAATTTCTGAAGAGTCCAAAGAATAAGGTAGTGATCGTGAGCACAAGAGGTGCAACGAAGTTGGACATGCCTATCAAAAAGGTAATGGCAAGATTACTATAATAGAAGAAGTTGTGGAAAGCAAATTAGATGATGATGGTGGATGTGACATCTTCTAATATGAAAATCCTAAGGGATGTTATCCTATATCGTCACATTTAAAAGAGTCTAGGGTGTATGCTTTGAATCCACAACTAACACAAAGGCAAACATCTAGAAGATTACCTTATCCTCAAGGTAATTTTAGGTAGTTCCACTAGTAATAGCAATATTATCCAAGTAGAACTCCATCACAACCATATGAGTAGTATCAATAGTGGTAGCAACCATAATCATCGATGCTAGCACTACCAAGGTAGCAATACCCTTATAGACAACTTGATCCATTTGGGTACTATGTTCAACAACCCCTATCTCTACATGACTCCTCTAGTCATGTTTCTACTTTCCAATCTTACTACCATCTTTCTAATTATTATCAAACTTATTATCCACATGAAAGAAGGGATGCCACCTTTTATCCTTATCCCCCTCCTATCCCTACACATGTTCCTCCTCTAGCCACATAGCTACCACCTCCTCCACCTATGCAGGGTGAACTACCAACTCAACCATAACAATGCAATGCTACTAGAGTCGTTAATTTACAACTAGTTCATCAATCGAGTGGGTCAAATACTTAATCAAAAAAACATACCTTTCTTTCAATTCCATAGTCCACCAAAGCCCTCAAATACACCTACAGTTGACAACCATGTCCTTCCATCTTCCTTTGTATCAAATTTCTTCGAGTCCCCCTTCAAACCAAACATCACATAAGATCCATACTGTGATGCTTATTCACACTATATCTAATTGGATCTATGTTGAAAACCTTCCCAGGAAATTAGTTGATCTTGGAAGTTCTCTCATTTATTTGCAAATTGCTAAAAATGAACCATGCAAAGCTCTTCTTGACTCAGGTTTTGGTGTCAATTTAATTTCTCATGAGATGTACACTGCATGGAACTTGCCTCCTCTTGAAAAGAGCAATATTAGATTAGAATTGGCAAACTAGTCCATCACTATTCCATTAGAACTAGTGGAAGACATTGTGACCACTATCTATGGGTGGTCTTATCTTACTAATTTCCCAATAATGAAGGTGCAGAACTACAAAGGGGATTTCCCAATCATCATGGGAAGGGCATGGCTTAGCATCATTGATGCAAGAATGGGTATTAGATATCTTTCCTTGAAAATATCTATAAAAAATGCATTCAAATAGGTCAAGAAGAAGTGAGTTCCATGCATCGTGTATAGCATAGGGTGAAATTTTGTGTAGAAACTCTTGGCTATGAAACTTGCATCTATCTTTGCATGCAATTAGTGTGCACTAGAAGTAGAAATTCAAAGGCATTAGTACATAGCATCACAAAATAGGAGGGCACCCAGTGGCTAATCATTGATTTTGAGAGCAGCACACTTTGCATGGAACCGACTAAGAGCCTGACATGCACATATGTTACAAGCATGGATGAACTAGAGCAAGTTCATCACCAACTCTCTAATGATTGATGCAAATGATGATACTTATTGGGAATGGTTGGAGATTCCTAAAAATTTCAAGCAAGAGCCCATTCAACTAAAAAAACTACTGGGAAAAATGGAATATGTGTTTTTACAAAATGGGAAGCCAATAATAATCAATGAAAATCTTGCTCCAAAGTAGAAAAAGATGTTGTTGAATGTGGTTGAAAGATGTTCAGTAGCTCTTTCTTGGTCATATCTTGAACTCACAGGGATTGATCCTAGGATATGCCAGCCTCGTATCTACATTGATCCGACCATGAAGCTAAAGAGATAGCCATAGAGGTGATTGAATCCCAAATTGAAGTAGATTTTCAAAGAGGAAATCGAACAACTCCTCAAGGTAGGGTTCATTTATCCCATTGTGGATAGTGAGTGGGTTATTCTACTCATGATTATGCCAAATAAAGGAGCCAAGTGATGGATCTACATTACTTTTTGGTTGTTGAATATAACAACATTCAAGGATCATTTTCCATTGCCATTTGTTCATCAGGTGTTAGACATAATATCTGGGCATTGCTAATATAGTTTTCTAGATGGTTATAGTGGTTATAATCAAATTCAAATTGCACTAGAGGATCAAGTGAAGATAACATTCACAAGTCCTTGGGAAACTTTTGTATATTACAAGATGTCATTTGGTCTATGCAATGCTACTACTACATTCCAATTTCCAATTCTGAGCATTTTTCAACAACAAATCAGAAGTCATGTGGAAGTCTTCATGGATGACTTATCCACTTATGTAGCTACATTTTAGCAAGCCCTAGAACACCTTGAGCAAGTGCTAAAATGATGTGTTAAAACCAAATTATGGCTCAATTGGAAAAAAAGTCACCTAATGGTCTAGGAAGGCATTGTATTAGGGCACAAAATATCACAAGAAGGAATTGAGGTAGACCCTGAGAAAATAAGGATCATCCAAAGAATAACCCACCAACCAGAAACTATCAAAGATGTTTGATCATTCCTTGAACATATTGGCTACTACCGACAATTCATAGTAAATTTCTCTAAGATTTTAAATTCATTGGTGGAGCTAACAAAGAAAGATGCTCCATTTATTTAAACCAATGAATGTAAAAAGGCATTCTAACAGTTGAAAGAGAAACTTGTAGAAACTTCACTTCTATNCATCCAAAGAATAACCCACCAACCAGAAACTATCAAAGATGTTTGATCATTCCTTGAACATATTGGCTACTACCGACAATTCATAGTAAATTTCTCTAAGATTTTAAATTCATTGGTGGAGCTAACAAAGAAAGATGCTCCATTTATTTAAACCAATGAATGTAAAAAGGCATTCTAACAGTTGAAAGAGAAACTTGTAGAAACTTCACTTCTACAAGCACCTAACTGGTCTAGACCATTTCATGTCATGATGGATGCATCAAATTATACCTTGGGAGCTGTGCTTACACAGATGGATGACAAGAAACATCCATACTACATCCACTACACTAGCTAAAGCATTGTGGATGCACAACTAAACTACACCACTACAGAAAAAGAATTGATGGTAGTGGTGTTTGCTCTAGAGAGGTTTAAGCATTATGTGCTTCAATACAAGGTGTTTGTGCACACAAACCATAGTGCCATCCACTTCCTAATGAACAATGCAATGATGAGCCCCCATATCATACAGTAGTTGGTGATCTTGTGGGAATTCAATCTTACAATGGTAGATCAATAGGGAACTGAGAATGTGGTACACTGATCACTTGTCTTAGTTATGATGGGGCAATAAAGAGGAAGAGAATTCACTATTTGATATGTTTCATGATGAACTCCTCTTTGCTAGGGCTATAACTAAACAATTACCTAATGAGCCTATGATGACATTCTTACCTATCTTCTCACCCAAGAGATGCCATAAGGGTTGGACCACCAAACGAAACAATAGTCTCTTCACTAGGAAAAACACTTCATGGAGATCAATGGACACCTCTATAAGGGGTGCATCGATGGCTTGGTTCATTGGTATGTCCCTCATGTCAATCAACTGCATGTTCTCCAAGATGCTCATGAAGGTCCTTATGGATGACACTATGCTGGGAGATGCACAGTCATTAAAATCTTGATGGAAAGGTACTACTGGCCAACAATCTTTAGGAATGCTCACCATTACATCTGCTCTTGTGAACGATGCCAATGAGATGGTTGAATGACTCCTCAAATGGAGGAACCTCAATAATGAATTCAACCACAAGAACCCTTTGACATCTAGGGCATTAATTTCATGCGTCTCATCATGCACATGTCAAATAGAAAGGCATACATCATAGTCACTGTGGACTATTGTACAGAATGGGTAGAAGAAACAGTCATCATCGACTATACATCTTCTACTACTACTTAGTTTTTACAATAAAACATTGTAAATAGGTTTGGTGTGCCATGTGCATTAATTTTTGATAATGGAACTCACTTTACAATTACTACTTTTCAAATGCTTAGGGGTTGAACATAAACTCACAACATCCTACCACCCTTAAGCCAATGTTCAAGCTAAGGTTACCAATAGGAAAAATCATAGGGATTCTCATAAGAACTATTAGCAAATATAGAAAAGGCTATAGCACAAAATGCAATGACCCCCTTTGGACCTATTGCTCAAGATGGAAACTTCCTATAGGCTATTCTTCTTATGAGCTTATGTTCAGAAAATCACCAACACTTTTTATTCAATCCAAGCTCCGTACACTTTTAATAGCCTATGATCTTAACCTTGACTTGAGTTTAGCACAAAAATAAAGATTAATGAATCTCAAACTATATTGGTAGCCCTATCATATAAGAAGTTTCACAAGGCCTACAACAAAAAGTACCATGACCTTAAAATTAGAAAAGTCAAATTTCAACCAAGAGATAAGGTTTGCTACTAGAAGCCCACACATGTACCTCAATGAAAGAACTCCAAATGTTGTGGAAATGACCTTACATTATTTACAAAACTTTTTCTTCTAGGGTCATGATGATCTATAAACTTGAGAGCTCGGACAAGAAATAGCTAGTCAACATCTAACAAATCAAACCTTTCCATTAGCATAAGCTAGCTAATACAACAAATGCCTCATTAGATGGACACTCATGCTCTATATTTCAGATATTCTTATTTCAACTTAGTCATTGAGGAGATGGCCATCCATGCTAACCATATAACTGGCTCCTTAGTTTTTCATCATTTTTTCTACACATTTTTGTTTTACACATTTTTGTTTTGCAGCTTTTTGTTTTACACATTCTTTTTTCTACATCTTCTTGTTTTCATGTTATTAATCTTTTCTAATTTTTTTTTTACAACATCATTAACACATTTGTTATTTCTTGAATATTTTATACTTTCTTTTATATTTTATTTTATTCTAGTGTGATTTTCTAACTTTTTGTTAATAAGTGCCAAGCACAATGGTAATTCGTTGCTTGATGGTGGTATGTACTATTTTGTTATGTGATTGTTGATGTCTAGACTCTGCCTTTGAATTTTGTTACAAATGATTAGAACATGGTTTTTTTTTCATGCAATAGGCACTGAGTCCACAACATCCACCCATCCACAAACTCTATGGTTTTCCTTATTCAGGAAACGTGCAGTCCCTTTTTCATTAATAAAATGTTAACAAATTTGTGACTTTGGTAGTTTTTGGAATTCGAAGGAATTCAGAGGTTTGAATAGGGTGTGACTTCAAGGGAATTTGGTATTCTTAGCACCTTTCTATTTGCCTAGGTACATGTGTGTCTTCATAGATTTCTTATCATTCTATGTCGATCAATAAAAGAAAGTTGAATACGTCTTTGCATGGTATTGCTCTCATAGAAAAAATTTATGGAAATTCAAAGCACATTCCTTAGACAACATAAATACATACGTCTTTGCATGGTGTGGTTTCCATTTCAAAAAAATGATGGGAATTCAAAGCACATCCCATAGACAAAATAAACGAGCTACAAGCACTAGTTATGGGACTAGAAAGACATGTTACCCATGCTTGAAGATCCCCTCTAACTAAGGTCCTTCCTCACTTCCTACTTCTCTTTTCTTCTTTAATAAGGAATGGTGGTTGTTCTATGGATGCACTCTTATGTCTAGAGGAGATGGATCAATCTTAGAATGGAAATGCGAAGTCACTAAACAAGGTTGGTTTTGGTCTAGACTAATGATGAATCATATCAAGTTATTTAACCATAAAATTCACAAGGGACTTCATGTAACCTTAATCAGGAACTCCATTTCACTCTCTCTCATCCATCTATGCTTTTCATGTCTCACCTCATTGTTGGTTTCATGTTCTTTTTTGATGTCCTAGTTTGATGTGTTGAAATTCTTAGGTAATTTTTTCTAGATTTTTGTACTTAATCTTTTGTAACCATTAATCATCCACAGAGCCCATAGACTTTTCTTTGAAGTTATGCAAGGACATAAAAGGCTTGTGCCTACTTTGTGAAGGACCCACTTGCATATCTTTTGGTGGGGTTAGTTAAGTTCTTTACCCTTAGACACTCTTACAATCAAATCCTTTTGTTTACCTCATCAATGACATCCAATTGTGTACATCTTCACAACATTTTTTAGTGAACTTTTGTTTTTATTTTTGTAAATTCTTAGACCCTCTTCAAATATTTTCTTATGTAGAACTTTTTCAAATATAATGGACCGCTATCTATTTTACCCTATTTGTCAACCTTCCTGCTAACACTCCTAAAGGAATCAATCTACCATAATCACAACCTAGGCGAGTGTAACCATTAGTGAGACAATGCATTTAACAACTATGCGTTACACATTGCATACTAATACATGATTCTGTTGTGATTACAATGGGAAGCATGAACTAGAAGTGGGACTATCTTCACCAAGGATGTTGTGGCAGTACCACATGATGAGGATCATTCATGATCATTATCTCTTCTCTTTCACTCTTCAGCAACCAAGAGGGGTTAATGTTAATTCTACCTAGGATGTTTACTTCTCTTATCATGAACACCCAATTTTGTAAAATATTGTAACTTCATACACTTGGGCACTCAAGGTCTGTTTGTTCCATCTGAGTCAATTTGTATGTCAATCAATAATCCCATACCTTCCTAATATTTTGTAAGAAACTTGTTCCTTCTCTTCTTCACTCAAGGATGAATTTTCATTCAATCATGGGGGTATGATGAGTTATGTTCTGACATTCTTTGATATTGGAGCCATCACATTGAATACCCAATGTCGAAGCCCAGGATGTGATGTCGAATATTTGATATTGCAGGGTATATGTCAGCCTATAAATATAGTGCTTGAGCTCATGATTTTGATATCAATTTTTGCCATAGTTAGTAAATCTCTTATACTTTTTTTTTCTCCATAGTTAGAATATTTTCTAAGTGCCCACAATAGGAGTTTAAGTGTGTACAAATCTTTGTTTGCACACTAATGTACCTAAGCACAACAGTGTGATGAGAATAAAAATGAACCCTTTTGAAAATCCTTGTAGCACTAAGAATAGATTAATATTTCCTTTAATGCACTTTACTTTAATGCATTTAAACATAAGCAATTAATTTCTAGTTGTTAATGAACACAAGCATGACCACTTTGAGCATACATATAGTGCTTGGTAACCTAGCAACGCTTAACATTTGGTAGCCCAGCAACACTATATGTGTTTAGGATGTGTCCAAGAAAGTGGGACGGGTACCTATGTTAGGCTAGCTAGGCAGTAAATAAATTAGATCTTAAATTACTCTACCTTTCATTCTTGTTGTAGGCAATTAAACTTATAAAACATAAAATGAGAAAAATCATGTACCTCAATTACACTTAAACCATAACCTTGAGCTTCACAAGTGTAGTTGGGAAGACAAAAAATGTTCTCAATGTCCATTTCACTTCCCTAGAGGAACTAGTGTACTAAAGAATTATAGATCCATGGAATTCAACCAAATTGCACATAAACACCTTAGTGATTCGTATGGTTGGGCGTAGGGGTACCTCACTGCTCATCAAAGACCAACCACATGTTCAAGAAACTAAAACTAAGTTTTAGGTCCTTGTCAAACTAAGGTAAATGCTTGGTCATTTAATTACATTACCCTTCATTTCAATCAATACATATGGTTGCTTCCATTAATCCATTACAAGATCAAACTTCAAAACATGATACTAAGTTATTAAGCCAGGAAGATGTAAGGACAAAATTTATTTTATCAAGGGAATTCTCTTATAATAATGAGCAAAGATATTCTATTTAAAAGTAAGAAAATGGAACTATACTTTATACATTTAAGCAGCAGTGAAAAGCACCTAAAATAAATGTCAACCCCCTTGTTACCCTTCACTGATTTTGTTGCAAGTTGAAGCAGTTACAAACTTAACTTCTGAGAAAAGCAGTGACTTGTCCATGTTAAGCTATGTTATTTTATTGCAAGATAGAGAAAGTGCTACAAAGTCACATGTATTATAGAAGTCTAGTATGTACATAAAAATAACAATTAAATTATAAATATGATAAAACATGAGGAGAGATAAGATTGGACAAAGCATTTTCACAGTTTGAAGGTAATGTTAATAAGAAAAGCAGTGACTTGTCCATGTTAAGTTGTGTTATTTTATTGCAAGATAGAGAAAGTGCTACAAAGTCACATGTATTATAGAAGTCTAGTATGTACATACAAATAACAATTAAATTATAAATATGATAAAACATGAGGAGAGATAAGATTGGACAAAGCAGTTTCACAGTTTGAAGGTAATGTTAATAAAAAAATTGGTCTTTCTTAAAAGAACAATTTCAATGAATAATTAGAAGAAAATGTTGAACTTTTAGCTTGCATCCTTTTTCCATAAGAGGAATTCTGATTTCAAAATCTTAAAAGTAGAAGAGAGAAGATCAAAACTCTTCCTAAAGATAAAAAAAATCATCAATTAGAAATAATGAACAAATAGCAATAGAAGTTGAAAACTTCCCATCCTTAAGCCTCAACATTTTTTTAAAAATTAATACTATAGAAAATAAATTAATTATTTAGCTTTCTCTGAAAAAAAATTTTGTTTAGAAGCTATAACTAAACGATAATTGAGAATTTGGTATTTAACTCTTGAAGAATGGTCATGTTATTCTCTTATTACTAGATAATAACTATACACTTAAGCTTACAAATAAAATAGAGAATAAGTAGTTGAAGACACTTTCAAATGCAAAGAAAGAAAGTAAACAGAGCATGTTTATCACCAAGAATGATATCATTGATACTTGGTTGAAAGTTGTTATAAATTAGGGATGTCCATTTCCATGCATGTTGTGCAATAGGATACATATTAAAAAAACATTTAGTCTTTTCCACAAAGAAGACATTGAGATGAAATAATTCGTATATGTTTAAGAAGAATGCAAATAAAAAAAATTTGATAAGTAAGATGCTATAAAAAATATCTTCCATTTATGTCATTCAAAATTATGGTGATAATTGCATTTTCTAGGCTTTATTAAACTGGTTATAAATTAAATCATTTTTACTATAGTCTCATATGTAGCTTTGAAGTTAAAAGGGAAAGCATATTTTCTATCCTTCTAAAAAATGTTTGAAAAATCCTAATCCAAATAATTATTGACCATAAATAAATTCTCAAGATTAGGAATTAATTTTTTCAAAATATTTTTTCTCTTTTTTAATTCAAACTAGAGAGGTTAGAACTCTCCTTTAATGTAATTCATTTATTATGCATACATAGATAAGAAATTTTAGTGATACTAAATTTGCTTTAGGTAATACACAACCTAGATGAATTAATAGCCCAAGATATTTTAATAAAAGGAAGCAACCATGTGCTAATGTGCTTGATCATGTTTTCTAAAATTGTAATATGACTGAAATTCCAATACTTACTAAGCTTGCATTAAGTCTTCCAAATATGTTTAAGAAATGGGAAGTTAAGAAGAGAAATAAATTTAGAAAAAATAAGGTAGTGAAAAACATTATTAGAAGTCCAACTATTATCATTTTTATGTTTTCCTTGCATAAGTTTGTTTCTTAAATGAAGCATTCAAATATCATCCTCATTAATGAAATTTACAGTTTGTTTTGTTCAAAGAGAAACACCCTGGTTCTAACAATTAATAAAGCCAAGTCCTCTATCTTTCTTGCTAGTAGTACAAATATGTCAAGTAAATCTAGAAAAATCTTATTTATATTACTTAGTAGATAGAAGAAACCAATAGATAATATGATCAATTTTTATCTTAAAAATTTCTAAAGAATCTTAACAACTAGAGTCATAAACATGAGTAGATCCAAGCATTTGATTAATAAGGGTCTTTTAAAAATAATTATAACTCTTGGTTTATGGAATGACACCATTTTAGAATGGGAATATAACATAGGATATAACTAAATCTAAATTGAAGATACTACACCATAAAACCTTATCAATCCAATGATGGTGAAGATGGTTTATTCCTTGGCTAGTTTGCTTCATTGTTTCAAGGCTTCTTTCTTGATTGTGTTCTAACTAGTGGGCTCTTTTTCCTTTTGAAGGTTGGCTTCTTAAGGTCACAAATGAACCCCATCAAAAACTTTATTATTGTGTAAAGAGTAATATCATTGAAATCAAAGTTAGTGACCACATTTGCACATGTGCAAAATAATTCTTCTAAAATAACCTTCTTGGGAATTTCATTTCTACGTATTCACATTCCTAATTAGACCAAATATAAGAATGGTTTTGTAGAATTGAAAAAGTATTACACAACAATTCACTACCCTCCATGAGCATTTGCTGAGGTTCATTCTTATTTTAGCTTAGGACAAGGACTATGTTTGGTTCAATGACACTTAATTCTTTGAAGCTAGCAGACTTATGCTCATGAGATATTAGCTAGGATCATAATTAAATCTAATGCTCTTTCAAATAATCTTGATTTGGTTCAAAATCCAAAATTTCCTAATGAAGATATAGGAAATGTTTTTCCTAAAACAAATCATTATGACATTTAGCAAGTTAATTATGCTAGACAAGGTTATCACTTCCTTATCAAGAATGGTCTTGACAAGCTTTTGCATCTAGATGCCACTCCTCAAAACATATGAATTAACCCAAATGAAATTAAGAGAAAATTAGAAGCCCTTATGTTGCATATTATATATGAGAACCTTCCTTCCAAATGCTTATTCTATGATCAATATGAATAATGCAAAGGTTTCTATGTTCTTGAACTAAAATACCACTTCCATTGTGAAAAGCAAGGAAAAAATGTTACCAACTATAGAGAGATAAAATGTTATGACCTAAAATCAATCAAAATAGATCATGCTATGTGTTCTTTCCACAAAAGCCATGTCATTTTTTGAAAATATACTATTGATGCTTACATAAGGAAGAATAGAATAAGAATGAACCAATTACTCTCTTCAACCTTTGAACTAATAAGCTTATCTAAGGCTTAAATTAGAAACCATAAAAGAATGAGTCTAGCATGCCCTCTCCAAACTAATAACACAATACTAAAATTTCAAATCTCATTGCAATATTTATTCTTACAAACTTAGGATCATGAGAAATAGCCACAAGTGTAGGTTTTCTTAACAAATTTGATGACTACTCCCATAAGGTTAGCAAAAGGACGAGTTCTCTCTTTTCTCAAGTTGCATGAAAAAATGGAACTCCATTTACCTCTAGTTCTTCGCCCTCACAATGAGACAACAATCCATAGTTCACCTAGTCCCCACCCTTGCATTCACCCAATCACTTTCAAATCCCATACCTACCTAGTCTCATGATGAATCTCATGTCATCTCTTCCTTTTTTACTTTAGAGTTTGCCGCACAACATGAAGAGAAAATAGAGGATAACTAAGTGCTCCACTTACATGAGTAGAAGAAAGCTTAAGATACTAGTTTAGGATTTCACATACATGGTTTGAGAAAGTTATGATGTTCATAAAAAAAGGCCAAAGAGCTATTCCAATTCAAGAGAGACTTCCTCAAATTTCAAGAAAACATGCTAAAAAAGAAGCACTAGCTCCTAGAACCATAACAAGTTCTAATTATTTTTAGTTGGGACCTACTTGTATATATTTGTTTTACCTCTATCTTTTGGTTATTTCTTGTCATTCTGTGGTCATCTTGGCCCAATTTCTTTCATAGTGCATATTTTTTCTTTTTTTTTCTTTTTTTGTTCTTTTTTATTAGTATTGTGTTTCTTTAAAATTTTTCATAATTCTTATTTACATTGGCAAATTTTCCTTAGTTGGTAGTTACTCAATGTTTTGTAATTTATTTTCTATTACTCCCTTTTAAGAATTAATATAAATACTGAATTCCTCTTTAAAAATATGAGAGGAATCTTAGGAACTTAAATTAAGAGTTTCATGTGTGAGAAATCTTTCAATTCATAAGGATTCTTGAGAAATCATTTAAAGTTAACTTATCATGACTGATTAGATTGTATTATATTAGTTGCCATTTGGTAAATCACATTAGTTAATGAAACCTTATTTTTTTTCTTAGCTTTTCAACACTATAGACATGTCCATACACAGCTAAAATTTCAACTAGCCACTTTTGTCAGTCATCTTCACCTTCATCAGTTGTCATTAATGCTCAAATGGCTATGACAATCACTTGTGAGATTCAATTGTGAGAGCTATTTCAGAGAAATGGAGTGTGAGAACCATGAGGGGTTCAATTTAAGTAATACTCATGATTTAGAGAATGCATGAAAGGTGAAAGAGTCATAATGAACACAAAGATTCACACACAAAGGAGGAAAAGAGAGCTTCAATTTTTTCTTCAAGCTTTTAACTACAATGACATGTAATGAGGGGACCTGCTCCTCTATTTATACTTGTTAAGAGGGAAAATATTTGCCTAAAATGACATTCTCTAACATGAAGGCCTATTAATCTTCTTTTTATTTTTAAATTTAACTCTCTTTTCTAAGTTTAATTTAGCTATCTTTTTAAATTTTTTTATTCATACACAAACATTCAAACTAAGATGCCTAATTTTGTTCTTCCTAATGATGTATATGAGTCATTGGTTTCCAATATTACATCATGATACATATTCATTTCAAATTTGGATTACTTGCCATGTAATCGAAATTTCACTTTACAACTAAATGATGTAGTGAAAAAACATGACATACAACTCCTTCTTGCCAAGTATTATTCTCATTTTTTTATTTGCTAAGTTAGGTAATGCTTGAATGGTGTAATGTGCCCTAGATATAGGATCATTTCTACATAAGCAAACAATGATAATCATGTGTAAGTGGACTCCATATTTGGATGTCCATTCTCAAGAATATTCTAAACTTTTAGGTTTTATTAAGCTATTTAATCTTTCATTGATCTTTCATAAAGTTGAGTAGAAAATTATTAGTCTCTTGGTCTCATGACTATATGGAATCTATTTCTACAACATTTGATTTTTATAGATGCTTTTTTATTGAAATCAATATTCTTAACCATAAAAAAGAATTAGTATTAAAATAGGTGGAAAGTCTTACATTTAGCCAATTATATATTATAATATTCCTAATTCTTACAACTTTTATCATTGTGAAAGACATTTGTTTAATGCTTGTCATTTTTTGCTTAAGTAAAAAGATGTTGAGGATAAGAAAAAATAGGTTGATGTTGAAGATAAAGAAAAATAATCTAAGGTTGAAGATATGAAAAATCAAATTAATCTCAATGATAATAATTATCCACTAGCATTAATGAAACTAGAGAATAGAAACTTCTATAAATAATTCTATTGGTATTACAAAAAGTATTAATTAGACTAGACAAATAGATC
>MNCI01019265.1:72185-87815 GCA_015680685.1 Gnetum montanum | reverse complement strand
TTTTTTTCTTTTCCTAGTGAACAACATTCTTGGCATTATTTTTTGAGGTTTTGGGTTTTTCTATGATTACACTAGCAACATTAGTGATTTTTTGATCATATGTGATCAATGTCTTCACTCTTTAGGGATGCTACATTTAGTGTAAGAGGGTTCTAGATGAAGTTTTCATTTTTAAAAAAATTAAATTTTTTATGGATTTTTTGCAATTAATAAACTACAAAGTAGGGTTTTTTCTAGCTATTGTTTTTGTAAAATGTTAAGTTTCTTGACACCTATAAGTGCAACATTGTTGATGAATCTAGGTTGTTTCAACAACATTCTCTACGCTTGTAATTGAAATTATTTTTTTAAATATTTTTTCCAACTCTGTGAACTATCATTAGTCAATTTTTTGCTTAGATGCAAAGTTTTGCATTTTTTTCCAACAAGTATTAATAGTGTCTGAGTGCTTGGACTTGAATTCTTCCCAATGCCATGGAAACATGTGGGTGCTTTGGTTCTACAAACGTAGTATATGGCACTCCCTAAACTAGTAGAGCAATGTATAAGGGACTTTGGAGGTTTTCTATTAGGGATGAATGGTAGCATATGGGCTCTTAGAGCTTAGAAAACTTGTGGTTTTTGCTTTATTCTTCTAACATTCTAAGTGTTTCATATAGTATCATCTCTTTGACCTTTTTTCTTAGGATTATTTCTTCCCACCAAGCCCAAGGCTATCAATTTTAGCCTCTTATTTTGTAAAAATTGGGTTTAATGTCAACTATTCATAAAAATGCTTATTTTGATGTCCTACATGTCAGTTATTTAACAAAATACCAAACTAGATTTTTACCACACTAAAATATTTTTTTTTATGTAAAATATCTATGAAAATGCCAAAATGGATTTTTCATGAATTGTTCTTATGTCAAATGGTTGTTAATATTTCAAATTTAAATTTTCGTATGTTAGTTAAGTTGTGTAGAGGCTAAATTTTGATGTGCAGTGCAATGGTGATAGCATTGATGAACTTGGTCATTTTTTATATTTTTATTTTTATACCAAAGCTACCACTTTTAAGGTTATTTTCACTTGATTTTTTTAATTTCATATTTCTTTAATGTTTTAAAATATAATAACTACGTGCTTTGGCTACATGCAAGGCTTTACTAAAATCAATTTTGATCATTATGGAGTTGCTGGGCATCCTATGTTCTACAGGAGTGGCTACCTAGAATAGTTTGATACTTGACATGACCATTAGTTAGTGACCTCATGCATGGTTTCAGCCTAGTACTAGAGAGTTTCTAATATACTTGCTCTAGCATTATAGTGTGATCATATGGTTGTAATTATAGAGAACCTTGTGGTAGGATCCTCTAATTACATCTTGAAGTATATAGTGGATGATCCTAATACCCAAATAGAAATTGAGCAAGATGAAAGCTCATACTCTATAAGGGTTCTTCAATTATCATGCATCTGAAAGATGCCAGAGTATTCCCAATACAATGCAAATAACATCTTAATACAAATTTTAGAATTATATATTTTATTTATTTAAAATTTTTTCATAACTTATATATTTTTTATAAATTATATTAATTTTCATGATCACTGGACATGAGCCTCCTCTAAAAACATCCACATTCACATTCTACACTAACCCCTAGATGGAGATACTAGATAATATGGAATTTATAAAGGAAATGATAAATGACATGATCGACAAGTTGTAACATCTAGCTCCAGATGTTGGTAAGGAAAAATTAAATTATGTTTGTTTTGCATTTTTTTGTTTATATATTTTTATGTTTTTAGGTTTTCATGGATTTATGGTTTTATGTTTTCCATGGATTTAAATAGTTTTTGATATTTTTATGTTTTTAATGTTTTTAAGTGCTTTAATATTTTTATGCTTTAAATATTTTTCAATGATAGTTTTCAAGGTGAAATGGAATCCTTCGTGAAGCTTTGAGTTCAATCAGTTTCTTGAGTTGTCATCCAATGTAGAGAATGCTCCATGAAGATTGTACAAGGGGGCTACAAAACTACATCCTATGCAAATACATTCTGGAAGTCCCAATTTTTGAACAAAATCTTGTGGAAATAGTTTGTAGCATTGGAAAAGCAAAACAAGAAGTTGATAGACAAAGTTAGAAGCCTTGAAGATAGTAAGGAGTTTATAGAGGCATGTGTGACCAACAAGGATTCCTTGCACACAAAGGAGATCGAGTGGTCTCATTATTAAAATGCCATATCAGAGAAGATTTATCTAGCCAAAAGCAATATGGAGAATGACATGTACCTAGAGATGATAGTTCATAGAACCAAGGAAGGGTGTGATTACTACACTTGGGTATTAGCGTGGAGAAAGAAGTAGAAGGCACATATGAAGCTATACAAAGTGGAAAAGAAAAACTATATGAAATCATGGCATGATGCAGCTATGACACAATAGAAATATAAGTTATTTGTGTAGGGCATAGGTGCAAAAGACATCTTTAGCAAGTTAGAGAAGTCAGTAATGACTATTAATTCCCCTACTTCTTGAATTACTACCACATCTTGGAAAACTTTCATGGCTACCTCTTCTCATGCTCCTCCTGAGTGAAAATATTTGGAGAAGGGAAAAATCTTCGTAGGGTGGCTCTAAAGGATATCAATTGGGCCAACATGAGTGAAGAATAAATTCTTCATAGATTGCAGGCTAGCCTCTAAAGATTTCCTCCTATGGATATCACTCCTGAACCTTCAGAGGCTTGTGAAAAAATTTTGTCTTATATTATATTTTTGTTTTATCTATTTTTCATTGTTTTATTATTATGTTTTTGGTTAGTATGGTTACTAATATTTTGATGTTTTACTACTTATAGGCCCCAGTGATGTTGGTGACGATCTTACTAATGACTCTTCTCCACCCCCTATGGCTTAGTTTGGCGACTAAACGACTTGTCATATTTTCTTTTTTGGCTACATTTTTGTTGTTTATTTATTTGGATATCATAGCCATAGAGATTATGTATTATTTTTTTTTTGTTACCTATTACACACTACAACTATGGCTATTATATAATTTTTTGGTTTTCATTATCTGTCACATAGCGTGACTATGGCTACCATTTATTTTAGGTTATATGAGTCTCTTGGCTATTAAATTTTTAATTTATGATTTTTATATTTTCTATTTTTTATATATTTTATGCTTGCTATTTTGATGTTATTTTATATTTTTATGTAAACATAAAAGTAAATGCACACTGTGAATTAATGTAAAAAATGTAATATAAGGCTACATAGCAAACTAGCAACTATGATATAATAAAGGAAAAAATTGTAAAGAAAAATGTAAGCATATGAAGAACAAATGTAAACAATGTTATTAATCTAAATGGCCACATCATATGTACAAGGAAAAGAAAAATAAACAACACATTAATCACATAATGATTTTCTAATCTTGGATAAATTAGAAAACTTATAAGATTTCTATTGCATGATTTTATATTCCCTATTTCCTTCATTCACAATGCTAAATGGGAGCTCTTATCAAGGTTTTTTTATGGTCATAATGTTATTAGCTTTGGCTTGGTTGGTTCTATTATGATTTTTGGCTTCATTTCAAGCCATTAGGGTTTCTTCTTGAAACTACACCTCAAATCCTTGTTCTATATCAACATTGTTCACTAACAAGGGGATTGCACTATCTCCATGGATAATGATTTCACCTCCCTCGTAAGATAGATGAATCTCTTGGTGGATCAGGAAAAAAAATGACTACAACTTGGCTAACCATGGTCTTCCTAGGATTGGGTTGAAGCCTAGTATTTCTTCAACCACTAGGAAATTAGTAGATGTGTGGAATTATTCCATGGTTATGAAATCTAATGAGATGGACTGTTTCACTACTACATGTGACCTATTAAATGACTTAAGTGTAGAAGTGAAAGTATCCTAGATGTTTTCAACCAATCCTAAGCATTCTATGATGGATAGGGGGATCACATTTGTAGCTGCTCCATCATCAATATGTACACGATGCACCTTGTATTAGCCAACTCTAATCATTATGATAAGGGAAGATCTTAACACTTCATCACTCTATGGATTGGTTTTCATCTCACTATCATGAAACATCAAGGTGGCTTGTTATGTTTCTTCCCTAAGTGAGGATGGTACTATCACTGCATCGATAAACTCTTCATTGACTAGGATGTCCTCACTTATGGAAATGGAAGTTAACATCTTAACTAGGGCTTCCTGATCGGTATGAAAGATCATACCTAAGTCATACTAGCTCAAAGAAGTATTATTTTATTTTAATGAGAGCTTAACTTACTCCATGATAGTAAGGAATTCTTTATCATTGTTGGATGATTTATCAATTTTTTTGGCTTTAACCTCTCCATTCTACGTAGGATTTTGACCTCATGTTTTAACGTTGGTTACTTTTATCCTTCTCCCTTCTCTTATGTTTCTTTGTCCTCCTTAGCTTAGCTAGTTGATGCATTTTGAGCATTACCATTCATGGGTACAACTGAAATTGAAGTAGGCTTCAGTGGGCCTACTTCCTTTCAGACTTTTGGTTGATTGGCATCTTTATCCTTAGGCTTAGGAGCTAGCTTCTTACATTGTTTCAAAGGTGATTTCTTATTATTTGGTTGAGAAGAGGTTGAATCATTAGCCACTATAGAAGGATTATGGTTAACTTGGATTGTATGTTTATTGATGGTGGGAAGGGAAAATCTAATGAAAAAAGATGTTTTGAAACACATAGGTGGTGGTATCCCTATAATAAACAATATTCTTAAACTTGTAGAACTTGAAGCCGTCTTATCACAAGGAGGTACTCAAACATAAATGAATCCTTAGTAGGTTTAGGCTTATCTTGAATATTGAATGTGGCTATAGATATTGATCATTACCAATGTTGAAAGGGTCCTTGTACACTTGCATGGATTGATTTTGAGGCTTAATAGGGTTGGATGCATCTAGAACTAGTTCCCCACTATCCATCATCTTCTATAGATCATCTTTTAAGATCAAAAAAAAATAAATATCATGGAAGGGAAGCTGATGATAGTGGTAAAACCTATCTTACTTGAAGTATTTGAGCATGGGAGAATTATCTTTTATGACTATGATGGGATCCTTAGCGATCTTGCATAGGTGATCATGCCTCTTACAAGTGTTCTTGAAAAGTTGCTTGCATTGGATATAGCTCCTATTGAGTAACTAATTAAGAAGCTCTAATGGTTTCATGGATAATTTACTATAATTGGACCTATCCTTTTGTTTAAAGTTTGACTTTGGATAATTAGACATAGAAGCATTAGTCCTTGGCACTGCCATTGTTTTAGGTTTTTTGGCCACTCTAGCCATGGCTACCTGCACTTGTGTATTCTTTTCCCTATCCTGTTTCATATGTTAGCTTTTGTAAGTTATGTAGGTAGGATCGTTGTTGGCCTATGCTACATTCTCTATGTTTTTGACATGGGAGAAGGCTTAACTAAGGGATCGATGATCTAAATAATGTAGCTTAGACTTGATAAAATCATTACCTACCCCCTTGAAAATGGCCAAAAGATGCATTTCAAAGATGGATTCACATATGTTGTTAAGCGTAGCATTCATCTTTATATAAAATTTTGGACAAGTTCAAGGAGCTCTTATCTCACTTTTATGAGTTAATCTCATGTCGTTTCAAGCTTCAAGTTATACTTAAAAAGGTTAACTAGTTTATCAAGTCATCCAAAGAAGAGATAGACCCTCTAAGTAGTGCTTGGTACTAGTCTAAGGCTTTTTCGATCAAGGACATGAGGAAGACATGCAACACAATGTGTGGTCTAGCCTACAAAAATAGGCACAAAAAATAAAAGGTAATTAGATGAGCATTGGGATCACCTTCACCATTGTATTTGGTGAAGTGAGGGATTAAGATGCCTACAAGAAGAGTTATTTTAAGGATAGTGGGAATGAATGGATCATCCTCATAAAATTTCATGATCTTTACCATCTAAATGGTGTTGGCCTCGAGATTTTTTAGTTTATTGGTAAGGCTTTGGATCAATTAAAAATCTTGATCTAGGCTCTAGGATGCTCCTACAAGCTAGGTTGGTTAAATGGCTAGCTACACCAATGGTTGAACATTAAGGTCATGTGATGGATCATGGCATGGGTTGGAAAGGTCTTGTGGTCATTAATATAGGGGAATTGAATAGTGAGAATAACATTTGAGCCAAGATTTATGAAATAAAGAGGATAAAAAATTGGTAAGAAGTTTGTAGGACTTGAGATCCTAAAGAAGGACCTACTAAAATGATAAATTGAGGTTGTGTGGAAGAGGTAGTTGGTAGTGGTCATGTGGAACAAGGATGCATTACAAAAGACACGGTTGTGAAGAGGAAGGAGACCTGGAAAGTTGGTTGTGATGTTTAATCCAAGGAGGTGGTAGACATTATCTAACTTATTACTGGTGTGGAGTATAAGGGGTTATTTAAGAAAAAGTCAGGGATGGATTAATATACAGGCTCCTCCACATTAATATCATTATCATAGTAACCTCTAAATCCATCCTGATCCTCTTGGTCTTGTTCCAAACTAGCCTCCTCACTCATCAGAACTTCCTCATCAGCATCTACTAATTTAGCTAAGAAGTTAACATAAATTTTTGAAAGTTCAATTTTTCCATATGAAAAGGGAACATACTCCTTCTCATTCTTATGAATAAATTGAATTCATGCTTAGATTCTAACTCCTTGCATGGGATAGGTAGACTAGCTTATATTTTTGCACAAATAAAACTATAATATTCTTCACTAATGTTAGCGTGTGTGGAGTTGCATCCCATAAGCCTAAGGGATTGCCTTCATTCCATTATAGTTGGGTCCCTAGGATCATAAATTTGAGTGAATTCCTAGTTCATGGCCATGGCAATGATGTTGTAGTGTAGAATGATTGATGCAAAAGGAATAAATTAGATGGGACCAATTAATTGGGTAAATAACATAAAGGTTTTAAAGCTTTAAACAAGTGGTAGCTTGTAGCATATAAGCTTGTGACTTATACGCTTGTAGTATATGAGAGTTTACAATGTATCAGAGCTATAGCATATGAGAGATATAGAATATGGCATATGAAGTCTATAGTGTATGAGAGCTATAGCATATGGGAGCTATAGCCTATGAGATGTAGCATATAAGTCAAATTGGGCTAAAACATAAGTACAAAAATAGGGAAAAATATCATACACTATAACTGTAACAAAGATTTTTTAAATTTTTTCTAGCATATTTAATAGCACTAAGAAAAATGGAAATAGGCTTTAGCGTATGTAAAGAAACTAAAGGAAAACTACAACCTACAAATATAGGAAATGGATAAAGAAATATGCATTGCAACTGCAAAGACAATTTTGTGAACTATAAATGCAAGGAATAGTAACAATGTTGTGCATTGTAACTATAAAAAATAGTAATAAGAAATTTTTTTATTTTAATTTTTAAAACTATTAAAATCAAACTAGCTATGATGTCACACACTGGGATTACAAAAAATCCAAACTAAGTTTTACTTTGTTAAACATGTTAAACAAGGTAGAAACAAGTAGATTATTTTTTAGCAAAAAGATTCTAGATGAAAAAGTTAGGCAAAGGTCCTCCTTCTAGTGCCAAAAAGTTATAATAATGAAAAAAAATTAGGTTGGAAAATCAAGAAAATATGTATAAATAGTTTTAACCCCAAGATCCATGCACCTGGAAAAGGATCTAGGATACCTTAGGTGGTCTAGCCAATAACCTAAGGACTTTAAAAATTTTGTTACCAAGTTTTTTAAAAAAGAATATGTAACTACAATTTTTAGCACTAAACCAAGAATAAAAAGAGAGAAAATAAGAGATAATATGGCCAAAACAAAGTACTTCAAACTTTATATTAAATGCAATGAAATGTTATAAACAAATAGTTTCAACAAAATATAGATTGGTAGGATTTAAAAGCCTAAGAACACAAAAATATCATTGAAATCTATGGTATATGTAAGGTGTGCTCTGCATTAGTCTATTAATCAATTTGCATTGTAATAAATGTTGTTGCAAGTCCTTTCTACACTTAGTGATCTATGCTGAGAAATGACTAAAATGCTACAAAATCTGTAACAATTGCTCCACTCTTTACTGAAACTAGTCTCTTTCAACCAAGAAAATTTTCTCCCAAAATGATTACCCAAAAAATCCAAATAATGCTATTTGACTTAGCTTAAATAGGCCTCTAATCTGTTGTTTCTATGTCAGTTACATTAACATGTGCTTTCTAGATTGTTACATAGCATATTTGGGCCATTTTCATGACCCAACATTACAGTGTATAAGCCACTAGTATTTTTGAATTTTGATGTTAGATTTGATAGCATTTTTAACTTTTTAGCTCTCATATACTAGCATAATAAAAATTATAGCTTGTAGGTCATGAATTTTATTTTACATATTAAACAGGGTCCAACATTTCTATCAAAATAAGGCTATAAGGTAACATTTTGAAGAGAAAACAAGCAATTGTGTTTTCACTTGAATCTAATCAAACTATGTGATAAAATTTGACTACTAGGCTTTCTTGTTTGAAACATAAATTTTCCTTCAGGTGATTCAAAGGAATAGTGTCAATATTGCTTTTGACATTGATTCTAACTTTTGATATTTAATATCAACTGGTTCTTTGATATCCACTGTCAATCACACTTAGAAGAATTTTAAGCCACATCAAATCCAACACTTAGAAAAATTTTGAGTTGTGTTAGGGCTAACACAACTCAAAATTTTGATGCATGCTAGCTCCAATACTTAGAAAATTTTAGTTTCAGAGTTTCAATTCTAGCACTTAGAAAAATTTTAACTTTGAAGTTTTTTAACGATCATAGAAAATTAAGTCCATAAGTTGTATCATGAACCTAGATGGTTCCCAATGATCCCCAGAAGATAATAACATATCTTGTGATGATGTATTTAAAGGATTTGGTGCTCAAATCCTCATAGAATGACATTGAAACCATATTTAATTTTGATTCAAAGTAAACTAAAAAGTAGGTAGGTACAACAAATGGTGCATGATGAGTGGCAAAGGAAGGACAATGCAGTAATGATGGATGATGAGCTGAAAATAGGAGGAAAGCAAAGTGTAATGCATTAATGGACACAAGGCTTCATGGATAACATAGCTCTTATGATAGCTTAGCTACTACCTACCACATGATATCACAGTTGACCGATTGTGGCTAGTATAGCTACTACTATAGTGGCATACTGTAATGCCTCACAATAGGGCCTAAGGTCCTACCATGTGGTAGTGCAACTGGCTATGCTAGTTGCAACTAGTGGTGGTCATTCCATGGCTAGATTAGCCACAAAAACTAATGGTATCCAACTAGGGTAGGACAAAAATTAAAATATTTTTAAATTATATAGACATTTATATATAATTATACGTTCACTTATAATTAACTTGGAGACTTAGCCAAGTGGCTAGCTAAATAAGTCTTAAGTCTCAAGTTTAATAACTTGGAGATCACAAGTACAATTCTAATTGTTAAATTTTTTATATTAAGTCTTTTATAACTTTCTATTATTATTTTATTCAAGCACCCATAAAGAGAAACTTTTAACAGCAATATCTCTCAAACCATGAGGTCGATTGGCATGAAATTTATGTTGTTAGAATTGTCTTGACAAGTGGTACGTATTGGGCATCATTTTAGGGTTCAAATGATAAGTTGGATTTTTAGGATTTAAAAGGATCAAAATAGCATATTTTACCAAATTGACATAACTAGGCTAATGTATAAGCAAGATGTGGACTTTTAGATGACTTGGATTCAATTATAATGATATACTAAATCTTGGAAAATAATGTAACACATATACTATTATAATTTCATAAATGTGATGTAGGCCTATCCTCTCACATCATGACTATACCCTAATGAGGTACTAAGGAGATGGTCGTCAAAGTAAGATATCACAAGATTACCCACTAGGTAGTGGTTTTCCTATGAATCTCTTGGTAATCATCCTTAGTGTTTAAGTATGGATGAGATAATCTTATGGCTCAGTTGATCACTTAAACTTACTGTTGCAAAGTTCTTAGGTAAGGTGGGTGATATTCTAAGACTTAAGCCATGATTAGTAGCCTTCTAACAAAAACTTAAAATAACCTTAATCAATTGGGTAAGAATTATCTAAATCATTATATCTTTATCCTACCAATGTCTCTGTAGTCGATGTACCTTTTTAGGGCATAATCAAATCTTCTAGTTTCTATTATCCATGAAAGTGACTATGAAGGAAAATTTTTGATTCATGAAGTTCATCCTAAACAAAATGTATGTTCATGATTCTCTTATAGATGTATGGTTCAAATTCAGTTGTCCATAAAAATAATTGGAAGGGTATCTCCTAGCTTACCTAGATCATCTTAAATATTAGGAATATTTTATGGTGGTTTTTGGCTCTCTATGGATCATGACCCCATGGTTTGTCATTATATTATAGTTAGTTCTTAGTTCTAATTAGCCCTTGGATCATGATTTTCTCTAATACAAAATGTAACATCCAGTTTCCGAACATCATGGAAAATGTCAAATATACATTACATTTGATATTATGTCAAATAAGATAGAATGGAAAACATCAAATATACATTACATTCAACATTATGTGTAAAGAAGATAACATGACAAATGTCAAATATATGTGACATTCGACATTATGCATAAAGCAAATAACCAAAAAATTTAGAAGGAAAATGAAAAGAATGCTTTATTAATGTAAAATAATGTATCTAGGTCATGCTCTACATATTCATTGGGATAGTTTTCTTCAATATCTATCCCTTAGAGGCAATCCAACATTACAACCATGGTCAGGCCTACAACTAGCCAAAAGGGATGGCCATTCACCTTCCTCTTCTATGTCATTCAGCATGTGTTACTCACCTTTACCAACTTCACAACTTTATGCTAATACAACCTCTAATGCCTAGGTATAAATACCTTAGGTCAAATCCTAAAAGATCACTTTGAGAGACATTCCCATGATTACAATGCATCCTTTTAGGTCTTAATCACAACTTTTCCTTTTTGTCTTTTTATAATAAATGCAATATTTGTTATGAAGAGACACCATCATTATTATATAGTAGCATCATTTGGAAATGGAAATGTGAAATTAGCCTACTTCTAGGTCTTTATAGAAGGCATTTGACAAATTTTGGAGGAATCTAGGCAATTGTGGAGATGTCTCTGCTAAGACATTTCTACAATCCTACAAGCATCTCTAGTAAGACGTCTCTACTAGGAGAGAGACAATTTCCATCCTTTAGAGATGTCTCCTAGGAACCAAAGATATATCTCTTTCATGTGGGTTTTGATAGAAAGACATCTTTGCAGACCCGAAGAAGGCCTATATAGTAGAAAAAATTTTGAATTAGAAATTCCAAATTGAAAAATAGTTTAGAAAGATGAGGAAAGAATAACATCTAAGAATCTTCAAGTTGAGCTTGGGGAAAGATTTTTAGATTTCTTATCATGATTTTCCAATAAATATTGTTTTATTTCATGTTTTAACATGTGAGATGAGACGATTTGTGAGCTAAAATGCATGTGAAGAGTGCATGAATGTGAATGCAACTCTTTTATCAATTGTGTGTGTTTGGCCTTAACGTTTCTTATATGCTTTTTTCTTTGCATCCTAGTCTCGGGTTTGGGGGAGACATTTCCTTTGATTGTATCTTTTATTAAGAATAATCATTTTTTATTTGAGAGCCTCCTATTCTACAATGTCATTGAGTGTTTGTGAGTGGATTGGATGTGTTTATGGGTTGTGAAACTATTGATTTCTGATCTTCTTCACATTAAGTGAAGATAGCTAGTTTTACAATTTTCTAGTAATTAATTTTGTCTTCATTATAACTTAATTTAGTAGGTATGTTTGAAGGGTATAAAACATCAAGAGTGACCCTACTTCACAAGACCAATGGAGAAGGCTCAAAAGCAAGCTAAAGAATAAGCTGAAATAATCATGGGAGGTAGGGTAGGTAAGGACTATGAAACTCAAAACCATGATAAGTAGGATAAATCAACCTTGCTAATGGCCTACCTCCATTCCTAGGAACAAAAAGTAGCTAATCTAGTATTAGATGATACTATAGGTCATGATAACTTGAATACATTGATGCAAGATGATTCAAAAATTTCTACCTCAAGATAAGTAAACATTCTACCTACAAAGGAATCATAAGTGACTAATGAAGCTAGTTGTAAGTGGCTTGAAGAGTAGTTAGATAAAGAAAATGAAATATCATTTGGTAAGTAAAATTATCTTTGTTTCATCTTACTCCATGTTATTTAGTTCTGTGACTTATTAAGGTTTAACTTTGTCCTACAAACTTAAAGAAAAGTATATTAGAAAAGATCATTCATAATGAAGAGTTAGTAAAATGCTTGGTGACTAGCTTTATTTAAAAGTTTAATGATTACTGGTAACTAAATGCAATGTTTTTCATTCTATATTCACTTCCAAATATCCTAAATCACTTCACATCTACATACAAGCATAGCCAGCAAAACACACTTTTCCATTTACAAGTTTTAACTTGCAAAAATAGGAAATTGATCAACAATTTTTATGACCAACATCATAGTTGTAATATCTCAGCCTCTACTCATGGATAATAGTTTTACTTTGAATTTTTAGAATTTATAATCAATGAAATTAATCTTTTCTAGTTTTTGAAGCCTCCTAGGATCCACTAGGCTAAGAGGTAGGTACCATTGACATTCCTAAAATTTGAAAATCATGAAAATTAGCTTATTAATACTCAAAGATAGTGAAATTTAGTAAAGAGAGTGAAGAATCAATTAACAATCATTACAAATTACTTAATAGAAGAGAAAAAATTTATGAAAAGTAGTTCCTAAAATTTTCATGAAAATAAGAAAAGTTATTCATTTTACCCCTAAGGGACTTAAATACTATCATGTTAGTCTATAGATGTGATTGAAAAGAATTATGGAAGTGGATCCTCCCTAAAAAAACTTCTTGTTCATATTACCCTTGCATAATCACTTCTAGAGATGTCCATGGGTATTTTAGAAGTTAAATGTCAATCATGGTTAAATCCTAATAGACACACATTGAGCTTGGCTAGAAAACCTATGCTATATTACACATAACTAGAGAAATCGTAATTGCATAATATCAATGAGGTGAGATACCTTTAGCAAAGATAGAGAAAATGAAATGTGTGGTACTTTACCATGGTCATAACAAGTTCCACATGTTAGTTGTGGTTTAAATGACCATCATACTTGTTAGGATTCCAAACCAAGTCCATCCATTCCTAGTAAAATCACATCACATCATTCCTAGGGCTATTATCATGGATCCAACTTATCATTACATGAATACATAAACACTTTGATGAACCACAATATCAGGACTATGATATCACACTCACGATATCGAGGCCCACCAAGCAATGTCAAATACTCAATATCAAGACTTGTCTCCTTGCCTATAAATAAGAGGTGGGTGCACTTGGTTTGGCAATAGATTAGTTAGACCCTTAGCCAAAATCTTGCCTTTTTCCCTCTCAAAGTTAGAATTATTTCTACATGCCTGCAATAGGAGTCATAAAGTGAATGGATCTTTATTCGAGCATTGTGTACCACAACATACCTTGTGTACAACAATAAAGATGAACTTTGTGATAAACCTTGCAGCATTCAAAATAGATTAATTAATGTTAATTACTATTATTTAATACTTTCCTCAATTAATTAATGTTCTCTCTTTCACCCTACAACTCCTAAGTAAACACACTCAGTATGACTGCTTCAAGCATGTGTGTAACACTTGGTAACCCAATAACGATTAGCGTTTGGTAATCCTAGTAGTGTTGCACTAGTTCAATATGTGTAAAGCAAGTGAAAATGGATGCTGGTGTTAGGATTAGTTAGAACTTAGTTGATTAGCTAATTTAAATTAGTTACTTAATTATCGATCTCCTCCCTTTGTAGCCTAGGACATAAAAACATAAAAAACCCATAAAAATCATATGCCTCAAGTTTACTTAACCATACAATCATACTATACAACTAAGCTTGGGAAGATAATGATTGACTAATTCATCCTTGTTCCAAAAAGGAGCATAAGCACTTAGTCCTTGGAATTCAACCAGATCGTGCATGGATGCTCGTATTCGTATGGTTGAGCATAGGGATATCTCACTGCTCATCATTTGTGCCGTTGTCGGGGACTTTGTTATTTGTGCACTAATTAGAACTTAGGAAATCTTCCTCATTGTTGGAATGAACCCTTAGGATTGGTAATAAAAAGCAACAAATAATAATACATTGCACACTGAATAGACAATCATGTCTCCTTCTTCGTACGAAACTGCTTCACTGCCTAGGTCTGATACAGGAAATAATCAGAGGCATAGTACACATGATGTTGATCCACCAATACACCAACAGTTTCATGTGGTATATGTTCATCCTGATGAGTATATATACCAAACTTCACCTTTATCCTCCACTAGGATGAACAACTACATTGGTGAGATTTAGAATGTAACATAGTTTTAGCACCCAATCATTCAATCCCAAGCATGCTTCTTCATGCTCTCACATGAATTGACATGTAGCACTTACAGGAAGAATACATTGTGCATGAACACGATTCGAGAGAGTATTACCCCACAGAGGCACGACATCAAAGGAACTTACAATAGGAGAGACATCACAAGTTTATGAAGGGTAAGTGGTCTCAGGATATCCCACATGTCCCAAGTGAAAATGAGGGTGGTGAACCTACCTCAAGAGGTTTCCCATGAAATAATGTTCCTCCCATTGACTTGGTCAAGGGGTTGTGTATCAGAACCTTCATTCAACTATCCATAATCTAGGTTCTGATACCAATGGACACAAGGGGTTTGAAAAAGGAACATAAACACATGGTAGAGGTGGACATTCTAATCACGATCGTGATCGAGGCCATGACCACTGAAGAGAAGGTAGTAGACACTATCATGGTGACAGTTCTCCTTCTTCTTCACCTTCATCATCTCCTTCACCCTCTCCTTCAGCATCTGAACATAATCATAGAGGAAAATACCATGAGCATAAAGGTAGGCAAGGTTGAAGTCATAGACGAAACAGTCAGGAAAGGGAATGAGGGCATTCTAGAGAATCACAACTGTTGGCGACCATTTGGGACGTGACCACCAACGAGTGTCCTCGAATAGGATTTAGGTGCCTGCTAGTCTCTGGCAACACCAAGGCCCAGATACCTCCAAATAAAATCAGTAGTTAATGTGAGTATGTGTGTGTGCTGTTGCGGCGTGCGGTTGTGAGAAATGTAACGATTGTGTTGTTTGTAAACTACAAATGACTTACTTTAAAGAGATTCAGCCAACTTTGCCAAGTACTGTGAGTTCTTGAAAATTTCCTATTTTGTTCAACTGCCTAGTCTACGTAGTCCTTATAATACCTACTTGTAACAAATAAAATTTTGCAAAAACATTTGAGCACAACTCCGCAATCTACTCCTAATTTTCCCCAGAGAAAGAGATAGTTCCACAAGAAAACTAGAAATAGAG
>MNCI01019265.1:0-68034 GCA_015680685.1 Gnetum montanum | reverse complement strand
GCATATCCTAGGATCTATTTTGGTTAATTTGGGATATGACCAAGTGAAGGCTTTCGATCATTTGTTTATTACTTTTAGCAGTTTTTCTTTTTGTTGAGGAGAAAGCTTTGCATTAATAATTATATAGGCATCTTTATATGTTGGTGACTTGTGCACACTGATTGCATGTAGGGAATGTTACACTTTGCACAACCCAAGACTTCTACATGAAATTACACCCTATTTCACTATATGCAATGCATGGAACTTTCTTCTTCTTGATCTTTCCAAATGTATTTTCCTTTGATATTTCTAGGGAAAGATTGTAGATACCTAGGTGCACATCAATTATGCTTAGTCATTCTCTTGTCATTATGATTGGGAAGTTTCCCTTACCATTGTTCACTTGAATCACTAGGAAGTCAACTAGATACGACCATCCACAAATAGTGGTAATAATTTCCTCCACTAGTCCCGATGGGATAGTGATGGATTGGTCAGNCGGGACTAGTGGAGGAAATTATCACCACTATTTATGGATGGTCGTATCTAGTTGACTTCCTAGTGATTCAAGTGAACAATGGTAAGGGAAACTTCCCAATCATAATGACAAGAGAATGACTAAGCATAATTGATGTGCACCTAGGTATCTACAATCTTTCCCTAGAAATATCAAAGGAAAATACATTTGGAAAGATCAAGAAGAAGAAAGTTCCATGCATTGCATATAGTGAAATAGGGTGTAATTTCATGTAGAAGTCTTGGGTTGTGCAAAGTGTAACATTCCCTACATGCAATCAGTGTGCACAAGTCACCAACATATAAAGATGCCTATATAATTATTAATGCAAAGCTTTCTCCTCAACAAAAAGAAAAACTGCTAAAAGTAATAAACAAATGATCGAAAGCCTTCACTTGGTCATATCCCAAATTAACCAAAATAGATCCTAGGATATGCTAACACAAAATTTACACTGACCCCTCCATGAAGCCTTGACGACAACCGCAGAGGCAATTGAACCCAAAGCTACAAAGAGTGGTTAAGGAAGAAATTGAACAACTTCTAAAAGCTAGGTTCATCTACCCCATTTCCGATAGTGAATGGGTTAGTCCCTTAGTTATTGTGCCAAAAAAGGGAAGAAAATGGAGGGTGTGCATAGATTTTAGGCTACTAAATATGGCAACATTCAAAGATCACTTTCCATTGCCATTCGTCGACCAAGTATTAGATACCACTGCAAGGCATCACTACTATGGTTTTCTGGATGGATATAGTGGGTACAACCAAATACAAATAGCCCTAGAAGACCAAGCCAAAACTACTTTCACTAGTCCTTGGGGAATTTTTGCATATAAACAGATGTCGTTTGGCTTGTGCAATGTCCCTGCAATGTTTCAATGATTAGTTCTAAGCATATTTTAGCAACAAATAGGAAATGATGTGGAGGTCTTCATGGATGACTTCTCCACCTATGGAGCAAACTTTGCTCAAGCCTTGGACCAGTTAGAGAAAGTACTAAAATGATGTGTAGAAACTAATTTAAGGCTCAATTGACAAAAAATCCATTTGATGGTCCAAGAAGGCATTGTACTAGGGCATAAAATCTCATAATCAAAGATAGAGGTAGATCTTGAAAAGATCAAAATTATCCAAGGAATTACCTGCCAACTTGAAACTGTAAAAGATATTTGGTCATTCCTTGGACACACTGGCTGCTATAGATGCTTCATAGAGAACTTTTCAAAGGTTGCAAAACCATTGGTTGAACTAATGAAAAAGGACGTACCTTTCAAATGGATTAGGGAATTCCAACTAACTTTTCAAACATTAAAACAAAAGATAGCAGAAACACCTATTCTACAAGCTCTTGACTAGTCCAAACCATTTCACATAATGACTGATGTGCCCAAATTTGCCTTAGGAGTCGTACTTACATAGTTAGATGACCAAAAATTTCATTATTACATCCACTATGCAAGTAGAAGTATCGTTGGTACACAACTTAACTACACTACAATAGAGAAAGAATTAATGGTTGTAGTGTTTGCACTAGAAAAGTTTAGGCACTAGGTATTGGCTTATAAGATATTTGTACATATGGATCATAGAGTAATCCAATTCCTAATGAATAAACCAACAATGAGCCCTCATATCATACAATGGCTTATTATCTTACAAGAGTTTGATCTTACGATAATTGATTGTAAAGGCACTGAGAATGTAGTTGCTGATCATTTATCTTGGTTGCGATGGGATAACAAAGAGGATGAGTATCCAATTTTTGATCATTTCCTTGATGAACTCCTCTTTGCAAGTGTAGTAACTAATCAATTTACCATGGAAACAAATTGGTATAGTATTATTCTCACCTATCTTCTTACACAACAAACACCACAAGGGTTAGACCTTAAAAAGAAACAATAGTTTCTTCACCGAGCCAAGTATTTTATGGAAATCAACAAGCAACTTTATAAAGTATGTCCTGATGGCTTGGTTTGATGGTGTGTTCCCAATATAAATCAATTGCGAGTTCTCCAAGATGCTCATGAGGGTCCTTGTGGGGGTCATTATGCTAGGAGATGAAGACCCATTAAAATATTTCTTGCAAGATATTATTGGCCTACATTGTTCTAGGATGCCCATCAATTCATCTAATCTTATGAGTACTATCAATGTGATGGGGGAATCACTCCTAGAATGGAGGATCCACAACAATGGATTTAACCTTTGAAACCCTTTGATATTTGGGGAATTGATTTCATGGGGCCTATTACACCAATGTCCAATGAAAAACCTTATATTGTTGTTGTCATTAATTACTTTACAAAATGGGTAGAAGCAGCTATTATTAAGGATTTTACATCATCTATAGCTGCACAATTTGTTCAACAACAAATCATAAATAGGTTTAGCGTGCCTCATGCACTTATATCTGACAATGGCACACATTTTATAGGTGCAACTTTTCGGAAGCTAATATAACACTTAGGGGTTGAACACAAACTCACTACACCATACCACCCTCAAGCGAATGGTCAAGCTGAAGTCACCAATAGGGAGATTATGAAAATTCTGACATGAACTATTAGCAAGTATAGGCAAGATTAGAGTACTAAACTAAATGATGCTCTTTGGGCATATCACTCCACATCGAAACTCCCTATAGGCTACTCTCCCTATGAGTTAGTGTATGGTAAACTACCAATGCTTCCTATTCAAACTAAGCTCTATCCACTATCCATGGCATGTGACCTCAACCTTGACCTTAATCTAGCATAAAAACAATGGTTAATGACCATTAACTTGCTAGATGAGAACCAATTAGCCACCCTATCATCTAATGAATTGCATAAGGCATTCAATAAACAACATCATGACCTAAGGATTAGGAAAGTTAAATAGCAACCAGAAGATAAGGTTCTCTACTGGAACCCCACACATGTGCCACAATGCACTAAATTGCAAATTCTATGAAAGGGAGAAACTTTTTCTTCCAAGGCCATGATAATCTTTAAACCTAAAATCCTGGATAAGAGATTATTGTTCAACATCCAATAGACAAAACCTTTTCATGAGCCTAGAATAGCCAGTACTCATACTACCTTTGTTGGTGGACAACCCTACTCGCTATTTCGGATCTCCTCCTTCCAACTCAATCATGAGGGAGATGGTCACCTATGCCAACCATTCTAGGCCCTCAACTCTTTTTGTATTTTTTTTACACATTTTTGTTTTACAAATTTCTTCAATCTTTCTTGTTTTTATTTTACACCATCATTCACATTTTTAATATCTCTTTGTTTGATTGATTTACTTTCATTCATCATAAAATAAGTGCTCATAATGGTATATTGAATTATATAATATTGATTTCTAATGTTTGGCGTTTACCTTTGAATTATGATGCTGATATTAAGATATGGTTCTTTTGATAAAATAGGTAATGAGTCCATGTCATCCATTCATCCATTCAACTCTGTGGTCTCCCTTGGCTTGGAACTATACTGTTCCTTTTTCTAAATAAACTTATTAATGAATTGATAACTTGGTATTCTTCAAACCAAGGAAATATTCAATGGTTGAAAAGGATGTGACTTCAAAGGAATTCGATGCACTTATGCTAGCTATTCTCTTGGATCCTTGGATGATTTTTCTTAGGTTTTCCATCATTTTGCCAATTATCAAATATCAAGAAGCTGAGTGCATAAAAATAAATCTTTTCATGGTGTGGTTATCACACAAAAAAAAGAGTGTGGGAATTCAAAGCACATCCCTTAGACATAATAAAGCAACATCGCACTACAAGCACTGGTTATGGCACTGAAAGGACATGTTACTCATGCCTGAAGGTTTCCTCTAACTAAGACCCTTTCTCGCTTCCTACTTCTATATCTCACTCTCTTTGGAATGGTGGTGACTCTTTGTGGAAGTATTCTTACTATTTCAAGAGGATGGATTGGTCAAGTATATTGATGCAAGGTCACTGGATGTGGTCAGTTTGAGTCTAGATATGGAATGAATTCTACTAAGTCACCTTAACCACACAATACACAAGGGACTTTACACAACCTTGCTCATGGGATTCCATTCCATTTTCTCCTCTACTCCCATATTTCTTCCCACTTTCCACCTCACTGCTAATTTTATTATCCATCTATATCTTGGTTTATGCATTTTTTTTCTTTGGTAAATTCCTGTGGGTAAGTTTTTAACTCTTGCTTCCAAATGGCATTTCTAGAGCCTACAGACTCTCTGGTTTGTGGGTTTGTTAGGGAAAAGTTCATGAGTCTACTTTGGGGAGGATCCACTAGTATTCCTTTTTGGTGCAATTATTAAATTCTTTTCCTTAAACATTTCCTGCAATCAGGAATTTCTTATTTCATCCCCATCCATGACATCCATTTTATTGGCTCCACCATTGTTATTTTTCTCCTCTTTCTTATTCCTTCAATTTTCCATCTTATTACTACCATAGGTTCCCTCTTAGTCATGGGGCCCCTAGCACAAATTTTTCCATTTTACTATTTGTCTAACCCCTACACCTTGGGTAGTCACCAATGATAAATCTCTAAACTAGTATCTGCCATAACCACAACTCAACGAATGTGCTTTATATTAAGGAAAGGTATCAACTGCATTATGGCTTATCTATCCTTGCTCCTTCATGACTATGTTGTGTGTGTAAATGGAAATCATATGAATAATGGACTAGGCTTGGAGGGAGCACTCAGGATGGACTAGAGCTAGAGCATTTACAGAAGGAACAAGTTTGGTCGGGTGGTTATAAATAAACAATGGAGGGCACAACTTTGGCATCAGTAGCAATGCACCTCATTTTATTTTCTCTCTCTTCAAGCTGTCAAATAAGAGTCTAGATGTCATTTTTGTATAGTGTTCACCACCATGGGTGTGAACACCAATGTTGTAATGTATTGTTGATCCGTTCATCAAGCACTCTAAGTCTGTCATCCTGTTTCACCATTAGTTATCATTCAGTTAATAATCCCATACCTTCCCAATATTTTGTAAGGAACTTGAGGATAAGTTTTCATTCAATCATGGGGGTATGATGAACCACAATATCACATTCGCAATATTGGGTCCACGATATCGAGGCCTGCAAGCGATGTCAAATACTCAATATCAGGACCTATCTCCTTTCCTATGAATAAGAGGTGGGCACACTTGGTTTGGTAATAGATTAGTTAGACCCTTAGCCAAAGTCTTGCCTTTTCTTCCTCTCAGAGTTAGAATTATTTCTGTTCACCCGCAGTAGGAGTCATAAAGTGAATGGATCTTTATTCAAGCATTGTGTACCTAAGCACACCTTGTGTACAACAATAAAGATGAACTTTGTGATAAACCTTGCAGCATTCAAAATAGATTAACTGATATTAATTACTATTATTTAATGCTTTCCTTAGTTAATTAATGTTCTCTCTCTCACCCTACAACTCCTAAGTAAACACACTCAATATGACTACTTTGAGCATGCATGTAACACTTGGTAACCTAGTAACAATTAGCATTTGGTAATCCCAGTAGTGTTGCATTGGTTCAAGATGTGTATGAAAAGTGGGAATGGATGTTTCTATTAGGATTAGTTAGAACTTAGTTGATTAACTAATTTAAATTAGTTACTTAATTATCTCTCTCCTCCCTTTGTAGCCCAGAACATAAAAACATAAAAAACCCTTAAAAATCATATGCCTCAAGTTTACTTAACCATACAATCATGTTATACAAGTAAGCTTGGGAAGACAATGATTGACTAACCCATCCTTGTTCCACAAAGGCACATAAGCACTTAGTCCTTGGAATTCGACCGGATCATGCATGGATGCTCATATTCGTATGGTTGAGCGTAGGGGTACCTCACCACTCATCGCACTTCAATAATAAAAATAAGAAACAAAGCATTTGAAAACATTAAAATAATTAGTTAATTGGCATTTTAAAAGTTCTAAAACTTATGTTACAAGCCAATGATACATCTTTAGACATGGGTTGCATGTCTTTCCAATCACATGACCAATGCTAATCACATTAAAGGAGTACCTTCGAACATGGTTCACATGTATATCTAGTCGCATGAATGGACTAGTCTAAGGGATCATAAAATACTTAGAAGCATTCTACTTTTGGACATGGGTCAAATGCCCTTTTAGTGGCATTACAAGAATTTTTTTATGAGAATTAGTTATTTATTTATTTTTGTTACCTTACTAAAGGCTGAACTTTAGACATGGGTCACATGACTTTCTAATAGCATAGTAAGAAAACATGAAAATTTAAAATATTTTTTCCTAATAAAAGTACAAATAAGAGTGGTGGTGTATCAATGTGGGCCAATGGAAACTAGGATGAAGTTTCAAGGACTTAGCAAATTCCCTTGATATCACATCCTTATTCATACCCTCTTGGTCCTTCCTTCTTTCTTTAAGGCATAGTGGTCATCAATTCATTAAAGTTATTTAGTGTGAGTAGGATTACATTATTTCCATGACAACAACCTTTTCTTATTTAAAAATGGAGGGAAGAATTATGTGGTCTCATTTTCATGTGTAATTATTTCCTCCTTGGTTGAATACCATAGAATAATTTTTTAACTATGTGCTACAATTCCTACATCATGATTGACAATGATACTAATAAAAAAACATACTTGAAAGAAACATGATGTTTAGATCATTGATCCATCTTGTTAAATACTAAAATTTTGTATTAAAAGCTATATCTTTAAGGAGAAAATTATTGTAGATAGTTAGATAAATTGGAACAAAACAAGCATCATGAGTAAGGTCAAATAATTTCAAGGATTATTGAATTCAAAATTCTCCAAAAGTTGAAAACAATTTGTTATGCCATGATAACTTAGAGAAAAGAACATCCTCTTAATTGATATTGATCCTAGCAAGATTTGTTAAAATAATTGAATGAACTTCAACAAGAGATGAAAATTATGAATTAGTCCTAGGATCTTTAAGAATATGAATGCAAATTTCCTCAAGTTTTAGAGAATACTCACTAATAATAAACTATTTTATGGATGCATAGATCTAAAACAAAATGAATCTTACAACATAATTCTTGTACTCGTTTCTTCCACTAGTGTGCTTCAATCAAGCATGCTAAGTCCAAAATTCTCCAATTGGAATAAGTAGATGAGATAATCACTTTTGATACTATTTAGATTTCCAATATTGCTTTGAGTTTCTATCAAGATGTTTTGGGTAAAGGTTTAGCAATTAAGGATACTGCTTTATAGGAAGTTTTACAAGCCATGGAGCTAAGCTTTTTTCCTATGATATTCACATTCTTAATATGGCATCATTTTTTGAAGAAGTTTTAAACATAATTAATAGTATGGCCAATAATAAAATACTAGGTATAAATGCTTTTTCAATTGATTTTTTAAAACTTTCTAGCATGTTGTGGGAAAGGATATTTGTGATAATATATTTAAATTTGGAAGGATAAATTACCTTCTTAGTAAATTTGATATTACCTAGATCTCCCTTGTTAGAGTTTCATTTTACATCACTTGATAACTCTAATATACCCAAGAATCTTGTGGTTAAGAACTTTGCTAATTGATAATTCAACGTATCTAATGAATCATGGTTTGTCAGGTGCTAATATAAGATCCTTGATATCAAACCCTTGTTAACCAAGTGCTAATATCAGACCCTTATTAACCAAGTGCTATTATCGAACCCTGGTTAACTAGGTGCTGATATCGGACCCCTAATATCTAATGGGTCCCAATATCAGATTCCTAATATCAAACCCTTGATATCGAGTATGCAATATCATGGCCTAGCTACGATATCAGATATGTGATATCGTGGTTCTTATGTGAGCCTATAAATACACAATTGGACACATGGGAAAGTCATAGTTAGTTAGTATTATAGTAGGATCTTTTTGTCAGTTTTTTCCTCTCAACCCTTTCTCCCAGTGCATGCCTGTAGTGTGATGATTGTAATTGTATGGCATCCTTTATTCAAGTGTGACCTACTTAGACACATACATGACCAGAAATAAAGATTGATATTACTTCATCATTGTAGCATTCACTTAGTTTAATTATTTAATTTCTTTCTTCATTAATACTTCTTACCCTCGACTCCTATTAAACGCAGAATGAGTATGACTTAATCACGAGAATTTAAGTGTGACTACTTGGTATTCCAATAGTGTACCTAGGCCATGCACTTGGTAATCCCAGTGGTAGTCATACATAAGGTCCAAGATGTGTATAGATGATTAAGGAAAGGATGCTCATCACACTTAGGCTAGTTTAGACTCTCTCCCCTTATGTCCTATTAGCTTAGACTCTCTCTCCCTTTTCCTCCTAGCTTAATTAAAGTTATTTTCCATTGCCTCTAGGAGTAGCATTAGTTTAGGACCATATCATACATCTCACTCTGGGCTAAACCATACGTGAAAAATCAAATACTAGTCCAGGTTGGAAGACAGTGTACTATGATCAACGAGTAATCATCTAGATACCACAACTACCCTGTCTACTGAGTTCAACTGGATCGTGTGTAAAATGCTCATATTTGTATGGTTGAGTGTAGGGGTAGCTCATCACTCATCATTGGCACCGTTGCTAGGGATGGTGCTAGTTATCTAGATTAGTTATATCATACAAGATTGTTGTAATAGGGTATTAATGATATATCTTTCAGACAAAGAAATTGAATTCAATTAAGTCACACAGAATTGACAACAATGTCTCTTTCACAAGATAGTAATAACACAACATCTAGCAAGGTAATTCATTGGAGAAACAATGAAAGGGTTTGGAGTACTTAATCTTATGCAAGAGTTTCATATGTTCATAAACACCCCAACGATACTTGAGGACTTTTGTCATCCAACTCAAACATCTCTAATGAAGATGGGACATCCCCTAGAATGAGGGGGCCCATAAGGCCTAGGACCTTCTCAATAATTAACAAGAATTTATCCAAGGATGATTGGAAGACTTAAAAAAGTCATGATCAGACTTCCAATTCTTTCTCATCCTCTACTCCTTCAATGTTAGGTCATGACATGGATGACTGTCTTTCAAGGGGTCAATGTATGAATAAAAATTAAACCCACGAGCAAAGTAAGGAATGCCAAAATAAACAAAGACAACATCGTTCCAACTCACAAACTCATAACCTACTTAGTGATGATGAACCCCTAGTGGCCACTAAAAGCCTAATGCATATACAAGAGGCTATTTGAATATTTCGCAGGCATCATAAGAAAAGCTATCTACCCAGGCTTGATTTAAAATAACTTTCCTAAGTTTTTAGGAGGCTATTATTTAGATCCACAACATCATTTACAAGTCTTCCATGATGCCTGTATATGGAATAATATTGATAATGGGTGGTAGAAACTTCAGTTCTTTCTTATGACACTCATTGGCCAAGCAAAAGTATGGTATAGGTCTTTAAAAGCAAGATCAATTCGACAATGGCCAACAATGGTAGAACTCTTCCATGAAAGATATCAAAATTATGCAAGAGTGTCAACCTTGTGGAGACAAATCCAAGAGCCGAAACAAGAACAATATGAGCCCTTAGACATATCCTTAGAAAGATATTATGCATTATTAAACAACTGCCCAGGCCATGGATTTTCTGAGTGATGAACCATGATATCATGTACGCAATATCACATCCTACCTCATCTTCTATAAATAAGAGGTGGTGCCCTTGGTTCAAGACACTTAGACTTAGACCCTTAGCCAAACTCTTGCAATTTTTTCATTCCAGAGTTATAATTATTTCTGTGTGCCTGTAGTAGGATTCATAGAGTGAATGGATCTTTATTTGAGCAATTTGTACCTAAGCATAATTTTGTGAACGGAAATAAAGATGAACTTTATGATAAACCTTGCAGCATACAAATTAAGCTAATTAATAATTAATGATTGTTTAATGCTTTCCTAGTTAATTAATATCTCTCTTAACCTTCAACCCCCTTAATTAAATATACTCAGTATGACTGCTTCAAGCATGCATGTAGCGCTTGGTAACCCAGTAACGATTAGCGTTTGGTAATCCCAACAGTGTTGCACTAGTTCAGGATGTGTACAGCAAGTGGGAATGGATACTGGTGTTAGGAATATTTAGAAACTAGTTAATGAATAGTTAATGTAAGTTAGCCACTTAGTTTTCTATCCCTCTCCTTTATTAGCAGAAGACATAAAACATACAAAAGCTATAAAAATCATGTACCTCAAGCTTACTTAACCATACAACCGTGACAATACAAGTAAGTTTGTGAACACAATGATTGATTAACCCTGAGTGTTCCATTAAGGCACATAAGCACTTGGTCCTTGGAGTTCGAATGGATTGCATGGGAGACACTTATATTCGTATGGTTGAGTATAGGGGTACCTCGCCACTCATTATTGGCACCATTTCCGGGGACATAGTTGTTTGTGTGCTACTTCAAACATAGAAAATCATTCATATCATTGGAGAATTAGAACAAACCCTTAGGGTTAATCAAGAAAAGATGAGACAATGGTGCATTGCACACTGAACAAAACAAAATGTCTTCTTCTTCACATAAGAGCACTTCGCTGCCTAGGACTAACACAATAGGTAGTTGGCAACATAATACACATGACTAGGATCTACCAGTTCCTCAATAGTTTCATGTGGTCTATACTCATCCTGATGAGTATGCACCTGATTTCACCTTTATTCTCCACTAAGATGAACAACTACATTATACAGACTTAGAGGATAACATAGTGTTGCCTCTAGACTGATCAATTCCCAACATGCTCATTCATGCTCTCTCATGAATAGGCATGCCACTTTTATATGCAGAATACATTGCACATGATCATGACTCAAGAGACTATCATCCCATAGAAGCGCAATGTCAAAGGAAATTGTGACAGGAGAGATACCATACATCTTTGAAGGGTAAATGGCCCCATGAAGATACACACTTTTTGAGCAAAATTGAGGATGGTGAACCTACTAAACAGGTTCCCCATGAAATGATGTTCCTCCTCCTAACATTGGTTAGGATGCGGTGTATCAGAACTTCCACTCCACTACTCACAACCCTGGTTCTGATACCCATGGACATGAAGTGTTCAACGATGGAACAAAACACACGATAATGACGGATGTTCTGATCATGATCACGATCAAGGTCAAGACCATTGAAGAGAAGGTAGAAAACACTATCATGACGATGGTTCTCCTTCTTCTTCACCTTCATCATCACCTTCACCCTCTCCTTTAGTGTCTAGATGTAGTCATAGGGAAACCAAACGTGAGGATAAGGCAAAACGAAGTCAAATTCATTGATGAAACAGTCGAGAATGAGGGCAAGGACACTCTAAGAAATCAAGGCATAGACAATGGGAGAGTAGGAAACAACGTAGACACCATAGATGCTATGAACAAGATGATCATGAAGAACCCCTACTCACAACTAGAAGCATGCTAGATAGAATGGAAGCCATAAGAGTTACAACAAGGCACCAAAAGGATAGTAGGATCAAGAGGTTAGACATGAACAACATCCCACGATTTGAAGGGGGATACAATGTTGATCCTCAAAATCATTTACAAGCATTCCATGATGCATGTGCCTTGAAAAACATAGAAAAAATGGCAAAAATTGAAGTTATTCCCAAGGACACTAGTGAAAGAAGCCAAAAGCTAGTACCAGTCCTTAGAACTGGAATCCATTTGGAGGTGGAGTACAATGTTAGAACTATTCAATGAAAAGTACCAAACGTACTCCTGAGTGTCTAACCTACAGAAGCAAATCCAAGGATGGAAGCAAGGAAATCATTGTTACATTGTTACACACTGTTACATTGTTGCCCTGGCCATGGTTATTTAGAGCGGGATCAACTACATCATCTCGTGAATGGACTTAGACATGAAACAAGAAGAACCATTGGGACATATGCCCAAGGAAGGTTATCAGAGCTTAGGTCTTATCAAATCCATAGACTTATAGAGCAAGTTTCCAAGAAAGAAGGTGAGCTACGAAAGAGAAAAAGTACAGAAGAATACAATTGAGATCCTTCCCTCCAAAAGAAGGGAGTGATATTTTGTGAGGAGGAAGAAGAGTCACCATTTGAAGAGCTGGTGAATAGGAAAACTTTGCCTCTCCAAAAGTTAACATCAGAAGTATCAGTAAAGATAGACCAAATGTGGGACTCCCTAGATAGTAGGTTTGAAACTGTTCTTAAAATTGTAGAGGAGTCTAGGAAGCAACGTAGTGACCGCAACAAAAAGAAAAAGAGAGAAGTGGAAAATGCATGTAACAAAGGTAAGGGCACAATGGTCATCACAGAAGAGGTTGTGGATTTAGACACAGATAATGATAGTGGATGTGAGATATGCCAATACAACCATCCTAAGAAATGTTTCCTAGTGATCTCACATCTATAAGAGTCTGGGATGTATGCACTCAACCCATGACTAAATAAACAACAAAAACCTCAACAGTTACCTTATCCCCAAGGTAACCCAAGGCAGTTCCACCAACCTTCAACATATTATCCAAGTGGAATACCATCATAACCTATTGAGCAACATCAATAGTCGCAATACCCATAGTCATGGGGGATGCCACCACCAAGGCAACAATACCCATACTGGCAACCTGATCCATATGGCTACTACGTGCAGCATCCAATCTCTCCACATGACTCTATTAGTCATGTTACACCACAACATCACTACCAAGCCTATGAGTATTATAGAACTCCTTCTCCTAGGGAAGATAACCCACAAATATACCATCCTTCAAATCCATCCCCAGCTCTCACACCAATAGCTCTATTACCACCTGCTTCAGCAATACAAGGGGAACTCCCTACTCAACCGCAGCAACGCAATGCCACAAAGGCTGTAAATCCTTAACCTACTATTGGTTCTAACAACTGTATAAAGAAAATGCCTTTCTTCAAAACCAATAGTCCAACCAAGCTCTTACAACCACAAGCGGTTGAGCCTCTAAACGCCTCTCCATCAAATAAAGCTTTAGAGCTCTCTGTGAACCAAATATCGGCCTCAACGCATATGGTTATGTTAACACATGTCTTTACTGACTGGATCAAGGTTGGCCACCTTCCCAAAAAATTCTCTAACCCTAGAAGCCCTCTAATCTATCTCCAAATATCTGGGAATGAGCCATGCAAAGCTCTTTTGGATTCAGGTTCTGGAGTCAACTTAATAGCACAAAAAATATACAAAGCCTAGAACCTACTTCCATTGAAGAAGAGCAATATTTTCCTAGAGCTGGTAGACCAGTCCATCATTGTTCCCTTGGAACTAGTGGAGGACATAGTCACCACTATGTGTGGGTGGTCGTACCTAGCTGATTTCCTAGTGATACAAGTAAATAACGGTAAAAGGGACTTCCCAATCATAATGGGAAGGGTATGGCTAAGTACTATAGATGCATGCCTAGGAATCTACGATCCTTCCCTGGAAATATCTAAGGAAAACACTTTTGGAAAGATTGAGAAGAAGGTTCCATGCATCGCATACAGTGACACAGGGTACAATTGCATGCAAAGATCATGGGTTGTGCAAAGTTTAGCATTGCCTGCATGCAACTGGTGTGCACAAGACATTAACATACAAAAGTGCTTGTATGCAGCAACCACATACCACATGACAAGAAGACACCAGTGGCTGATAGCTAATCAAGAGATCAACTCAGTAATGTGCATGGAAATAACTGAGGGAATAAATTGTGCTTACATCGAAAGCATAGACGCAATAGAGCAAGTTTGCTGCCATCTTCCAAGCCTTAACCTTGAAAACATCAATTGGGGAAGTTCGAAATTCTTGAAAAATTCAAACAAGAGCCCCTAGAATTAAAAACATTACCCACCAATTTGGAATATATGATCCTTGAAAATGGAAAATTGGTAATCATCAACGCAAGACTTGCTTCCAGACAAAAAGGAAGATTGCTAAAAGTAATAAACAAGTGGTCAAAAGCCTTTCCCTAGTCATATCCTGAATTAACTAGAATAGATCCTAGGATATGCTAGTATAGGATTTACACTAACCCCTCCATGAAACCTTGGAAACAACCGTAGAGGTGATTGAACCCAAAATTGAAGCAAGTAGTGAAAGAAGAAACAAAATAGCTTCTTAAGGCTAGGTTCATATATCCTATTGCTAATCGTGAATGGGTTAGCCCTCTAGTAATCGTGCCTAAAAAGGAAGGCAAATGGAGAGTGATCATAGATTTTAGGCTACTGAACATGGCAACATGTAAGGACCACTTTCCATTGCCATTCATTGACCAAGTATTAGACACCATAGCAAGGCATCGCTATTACAGTTTTCTGGATGGCTATAGCGGATACAACCAAATATAGATAGCCCTAGAAGACCAAGCCAAGACAAAGTTCACTAGTCCTTGGGGAACATTTACATATAAATAAATGCCATTTGGCTTATGTAATGCTCCTTCCACATTTCAATGCCTAGTTCTAAGCATATTCCAACAGCAGATAGGGAACATAGTGGAAGTCTTTATGGATGACTTCTCCACCTATGGAACAAGTTTTGATGAAACCTTGGACCAATTACAGCAAGTACTAAAAAGATGCGTAGAAACCAATCTAAGGCTCAACTGGCAGAAAAGCCATTTAATGGTCCAAGAAGGCATAGTACTTGGGCATAAGGTTTCACATGCAGGAATAGAGGTAGACCTAGATAAAATTAGGGTTATCCAAGGAATCACCTGTCAACAGAAAACTTTCAAAGACATTCAGTCATTCCTTAGACACACTGGCTACTATAGGAGATTCATTGAGAACTTCTCCAAGATTACCAAACCATTGGTAGAGCTAACAAAGAAGAACATACCTTTTGAATGGACCAGGAAATGTAAACGAGCATTCCAAACCCTAAAACAAAAGCTTGTAAAAACTCACATTCTACAAGCTCTGACTAGTCTAGACCATTCCACATGATGACTGATGCATCCAATTATGCTTTAGGAGTTGTACTTACATAGTTAGATGACCAAAAATGACCTTATTACATCCACTATGCAAGTAGAAGTATCGCTGGTGCACAACTTAACTACACAACTACAAAGAAAGAATTAATGGTCTTAGTGTTTACACTGAATAAGTTTAGGCACTGTGTGTTAGGTTACAAAGTGTTCATCCATACAAATCATAGTGCAATTCGGTTCCTCATGAACAAGCCAATGGTTAGCCCTTGTATTATATGATGGCTAGTAATCCTATAGGAGTTTCATCTAACGATGGTTGATTGGAAAGGCATCGAGAATGTAGTTGTGGATCATTTATCTCGATTGCACTGGGACAGCAAAGAGGATAAATATGTAATGTCTAATCATTTTTTTGATGAAGCCCTCTTTGCTGGTGTAGTGAATAACCAACTACCAACTGAGACAAACTGGTATAGTAGCATTCTCACCTATCTCCTTACTCAACAAACACCACAGGAGTTGGACCCTAGGAAGAAACAACAGTTTCTTCATAGAGCCAAGCACTTCATGGAGATCAATGGACAACTTTACAAAGTGTCTCCTGATGGCTTGGTTTGATGGTATGTGTCCGAGGTAGACCAACTGAGAGTTCTCCAAGATGCTCATGAGGGCCCTTGTGGGGGTCACTATGCAAGGAGATGAACAGCTATTAAGATCTTGCTTGCAAGATATTACTGGACAACATTATTTTAGGATGCCCATAAATTTGTCCAATCTTGTGAGCGCTATCAATGTGATGGGGGAATGACTGCTAAAATGGAGGATCTGCAATAATGGATTCAACTGTTAGAACCCTTCAACATTTTGGAAATAGACTTTATGGGGCCCATTACACCAATGTCTAATGGAAAATCTTACATTGTAGTTGTTATAGACTATCTATCAAAATGGGCTGGAGAAGCTACTATTAAAGACTGCACATCATCCACAGCTACACAATTTGTGTAACAACAAATCATAAATAGGTTTGGTGTGCCAGGTGCACTTATTTTGGATAATGAAACACACTTCACATGTGCAACTTTTTGAAAGTTAATGTAATGCATAGGGGTTGAATATAAATTGACTACACCTTATCATAGGGTTTTGAAAGCTAATGGACAAGCTGAGGTTACCAACAGAGATCACTAAAATATTGACTAGAACAATTAGCAAGTATAGGTGAGATTGGAGCACTAAACTGAATGATGCTCTTGGGCATACCACTTTACCTGGAAACTCCCTGTAGGCTACTCTCCCTATGAGTTAGTATATGGAAAGCTTCCAATGCTTCTGATTCAAACCAAGCTCCGTACACTATCAATGGCTTGTGATCTTGATCTAGCACAAAAACAAAGGTTGGTAACTTTAAATGTGCTAAACAAAAATCAATTAGCTACCCTATCCTCAAATGAGTTGCACAAAGCATATAATAAGAAATGTCATGACTTAAAGATTCGAAAAGTTAAGTATCAACCAAGAGATAAGGTTCTTTGCTAGAACCCCACACATGTGCCACAATGCAAAAATTTCAAACACTGTGGGAAGGACCTTACATTATTTATGCAACCTTTCCTTCAGAGACCATGACCATATACAAACCTAATAGCCCTGATAAACGATTATTAGTCAATGTGCAACAAACCAAACCCTTCCATTAATATAAAATAGTCAGTGCACATAATACCTCTGTAGAGGGATGACCCCGCTCACTATTTCAGATCTCCTCCTTCCAACTCAGTCATGGGGGAGATAGCCACCTCTACTAACCATTTGAGATCCTCAGTTCTTTTCTTAATTTTTTTTTACACATTTTTTCTTACAAATTTCTTTATTTTTTTTTTTGAACCATCGTTTACATTTTATCATTTATTTGTGTGATTATTTCTTTTTGTTTTTATTGTTGTTCTTGTTTGTTGTTTTTGTTTGTTGTTTTTTGTTTTTTTTTTTTGTTAAATTCGTCACCTAATAAGTGCTCTTGATGGTAGTATGAGCTATATTCTATTGATTGCTAATGTTTGGTTTTTACCTTTGAGTTATAATGCTGATACTAAGGTATGGTTCTTTTGATATAACTAGCAATGAGTCCACGTCGTCCATGCATCCATGAACTTCTATGGTCTCTCTTGGATTGGAACTGTACAGTCCCCTTCTATAATAATAAAACTATTAATGAATTGGTAATTGGGCATTTCTCAAACTAAGGAAGGACTCAAGCATTGAAAAGGGTGTGACTTCAAAGGGATTTGATGCATTTGTGTTGGCTATTCTCTTGGGTGCTTGGATGTTTTTCTTCCTGATTTTTCTTACCATTCTAACATTGCTCCATTAATGGGAAGCTGGGCCAATAAAAATTAAAAAATAATAAGCCTTTTCATGGTGTGGTTCTCACACAAAAAAAATAGTGAGAATTTAAAGCACACCCCTTAGATAAAATAATCATCTGGGCGACAAGCACTAGTTATGAAACTAAACAAACATGTTCCCTCTAACTAAGGCCCTTTCTCGCTTCCTACTTCTCCTTCAAAATGGTGGTAACTCTTTGGTGGAACCATTCTTGTTACTTCAGATGGATGGATTAGCCAAGTGTATTAATGCAAAGTCACTGGATGTGGATTGTTTGAGGCTAGACTTGGAATGAGATCTACTCAATCACATTAGCCATACACAAGGGGCTGTACACCACCTTGTTCTTGGGACTCCATTCCATGCTCCTCTTCCCATCATTCTTTCTACCTTTTCCACCTCATTGTCGGTTGTATCAATAGTCTTTATTTTGGTTGATGCATTATTTTCTCTTTGGAAGATTCTTGTGGTTAAGTCTTTAATTCTTGCTTCCAAATGACATTTCCCAAGCCTACAGACTCTTTGAATATGGGTTTGTCATGGCATAAAGGGCATGAGCCTGCTTTGGGGAGGATCCATTAGCATTCCTATTTGGTACTTCAATTAACTTCTTTCCCTTAAAAATTCTCACAATCAACATTTTTTTGTTGTTTCATTTCCATCTCTAACATCCATTTTATCAACATTTCCCTTGTTTCTTTTCCTTCATCTTTCTTATTCCTTATCTTTTTCTATTCAATTGCTACCAGAGGATCGCTCTTAGTCATGGAGGCCCTGGTCCAATTTCTTCAATTCCCTAACCCCTACACCTTGGGTAGTCACCAGTGTTATATCTCTAGAATCCATGTGGGCCATATCACAACTCAACCAATGGACCTTATACTAAGGCAAGGTATCAACTATATTGTGATTTACTTATCCTTACTCATATGTGATTGTGTTGTGTGTGCAGATGTCAATCATACAGCAATGAACTGGACTTGGAGGAAACACTCAAGATGGACTGGTGCTGAAATAGTTGTGCAAGGAACACGATTGATGGCATGGTTATGGATGAAAAATGGAAGGCGCAATCCTAGTGTCGATAGCAACATGTCTTTTTCTTTTCTCTCTCTCTTTTTCTTCTCTCTCAGCTACCAAATAAGGCTGGATGTCAATTGTGTATAGTGTTCACTCTTGTAATTATGAATACTAATGTTTCCATGTATTGTAATGTTGATCCATTCACATGTTATCCCATTCACCATTAGTTGTCATTCAAGTTAATAATCCCATACCTTCCCAATATTTTGTAAGGAACTTGAGGATGAGTTTTCATTCAGTCATGGAGGTTTGATGAACCACGATATCACGTACGCGATATCGCATACGCAATATCCCAGCCACCATGTGATATCGTGTCCTACATCATCCTCTATAAATAAGAGGTAGCACCCTTGGTTCAAGACACTTAAACTTAGATCCTTAGCCAAACTCTTGCAAATTTTTCATTCCAGAGTTAGAATTATTTCTGTGTGCTTGCAGTAGGAGTCATAGAGTGAATGGATCTTTTTTTAAGCAATTTGTACCTGAGCACAATTTTGTGAATGTCAATAAAGATGAACTTTATGATAAACCTTGCAACATACAAATTAAGCTAATTAGTAATTAATGATTATTTAATGCTTTCCTAGTTAACTAATATCTCTCTCAACCTTCAACCCCCTTAATTAAATAAACTCAGTACGACCACTTCAAGCATTACGTGTAGCACTTACTAACCCAATAACGATTAGCATTTGGTAATCTTAGCAGTGTTGCACTAGTTCAAGATGTGTACAGAAAGTGGGAACGGATATTGGTGTTAGGAACATTTAGAAACTAGTTAATGAATAGTTAATGTAAGTTAGCCACTTAGTTTTTTCTCCCTCTCCTTTATTAGCAGAAGATATAAAAAATACAAAAGCTATAAAAATCATGTACCTCAAGCTTACTTAACCATACAACCATGACAATACAAGTAAGTTTGGGAAGATAACAATTGGTTAACCCTAAGTGTTCCATTAAGGAAGATAAGCACTTAGACCTTGGATTTCAACCGGATCACGTATCAAATGCTTGTATTCGTATGGTTGAGTGTAGGGGTGCCTCACCACTCGTCATTGAGGAAAGGCTAATGTATCACATCATATATGGGCTCCGTAATGAAACAAGGGAGACCCTAGGAATGTATGCCTGATGTCAACTATTTGAGCTATGAACCCATCAGTTCTAAGAGCTTATCAAGTAGGTAGAAAAAGAAGAAGAAGAAATGGCTAAATGGGAGGATGTTGAAAGATCTCAATAGGACCAAACTCTTGAAGTAACAAAGGTCCATAATCATAAAGAGGAGAAATCAGCTCACCTTGAGGAGTTGAAACCATTTCTACCTTTGCTGGTACTAAAATCACTAGATGAAATCATGAAAAAGGTCAATAAGATGATGGAATGGATACATGAAAAATGTGGAGAATATGCCAACATTATTAGAGTTAGAGTTACGAAAACCCAAGAAACAAGACAAAACACCACTAGATAATCAGAAAGAAGGGTAGAAGAGAATAAGAACTTAACTACCAATCATATGTATCAATGTAACATCAACCTGTATGATCACCCCAAAATTCAATGCCTAATATTGTCACATTTACATGAGCATTGGGGAAGAATGTTACATCTAGAGTTTGTATAAAAATACTCTGTTCAATCACAGTGGCTACAATCCCAGTCATGGGGGAGACCACCCTCAAACTGGGTACACCCTTCATATTATCTGAACCCAAGCACTTATCAAGTCCAACATCCTATTTCCCCCACCAAGTCAACACCCTCTATCTCACCACATTATTATCATTCTCCTCAATACTACCAATCCATATCCTTCCCAACAGGACCACCACCTCCAGTACATTACACTTTTCCTCAAAACTCAATATTCTTATCATTCACCTCCTTCTACATCGCTACCAGTTGTTCCAGAAGGATTTGCACCACAACATTGACCGACGAATGTTACTTTCACTACTACTATCAACAATAGTGGGAACTCTCTACAAAATTGAAGGTGTCCCTTCTTTAGACATGATCGTAGAAAGGGACCGCACAATTCTAAGACCACTGCATCCTCCAACCCAGCACAAGTCTAAAATTGTGATGCATCTTCCTCCAAAAACCCAACACCTCGTGTTACTTTCTCTAAGCCATCAATTAACACTCCAACAACCATATGGCCCAATGAATATAACCATGACAAGAGACATCATGATCCTTGCATACCACCTTACGGTCACGAGTGCCATAGTGGGTCAACCACTCATCATTTAATTGCATCTTATAAATAGCCCCACTATGCTTACTATAATCAAGTGTGTGAATCCCAATGGGGTAAGTATGACTAGGTCCCAATATTTCCAACATGCAAGGATCCTAATCTTTCATTTATTAATCCTAGCTATGCTCAACCGTTTAGCTATGGAGGGTATCCTCCATTCTAACAAGCAAAATTAATAAATACTTTTCCTTTTCTTTAATTTTACAATTTTTTTTTCTAGTTTTTCATTTTTTAACTTATTATTTTATTTTATTTTGTTTTTATCTTTTTATGAGTAATCTCATCTATGAATAAAGCACTCATGTGACTCATTGGTTGAGGTGTTGTTCTATGCTATCAAGTCTCAAGTGACTAATTATTTGGATAGCGAGCCCACAACATCCATCCACCCATTCTATTCATAAGAGGTTCTACTCTCGGTGCAATGATATTCTTGACATGATCAAAACTTAAAGTAATTTTGTGCTCATTATGCCCAAAGTGAAGAATGATGGACTAGGAAGAAATGACCAGGGTGTGACATCAAGGGGACTTGTGGATTCTTTTTGGTGACATCTAGAGGTGCTATCATGTAGCCTAGTTGTACTAAGATCCTTGTAGATCTAATGAAAAATGGGAGTAAGAGTAATAAAGGTACTCAATTGAAAAAAAAGGAAAAAAAAAGAAAAAGAAAAAAAACAACAATTCTCTTCTAGGGGGTCCCACTGGAAAGACATGCATCCATGCTTGAAGGTTGGCAGCTTCTATGGATTAAGCATTCAAAAAAAAAGAGTGTGTGCCAAAGCGGTCAAGAAAAAATTATGCCACAAAGAAATTCCAAATCACTCCTCCCTTGCATCAAATGCCAAGTGATCGTACACCTTGTTGTCATAGTACTCTTATGGTTGTCCATCATGGGATGAAATAATACAATGTCACTAATTGGAGAAATGGACTTGGTCTTGATTTTGGAGTGATGAGCTAATTACACATTAATCATGCCCTACACTCAAGATTCATTGTGCCTTGGGTAAATTACCTCATGTCCCAATCTCTAGAATCCCTTCTACAATTTGTCTCATCTCGCTATTCATGTAATTATGACTTGTGTCTTGTATAGCATTGAATTCATACCTCATTATAGTGGTTTCTACATGTGTGTGTTTTGTGAAACTAGTGTGGATTACATTTAATCCTTTTAGTGCCTATAGACATTTTTAGGTGTGGTTACACAAGGGCATCATAGGTAGGAACCTGCTCTGGGGAGGACCCACTTGTGTGACTTTTGTAATTTGTACTTGTTGCACACCACCACATCATTTTATATCCTCTAAGTACTTCATTGCCAAATCCATTCTTTTCCTTGTCATCATTTTATCAAATGTTCCTCAAAATCATTACATATCCTTTTATGTGTCACCTAAACAAATCAGGTCCAACATTAAACTTTTAGGGCAACTTCCTTGAAAATTTTTCTAAATCTAAAATCACACTAAGTAAAGAATTCAACATTTATTAAACGCAGTAAGTAAGGTATGAAATAATTGAACTTCTTTCAATAACCTTACTAACAATTGATCTTTGTGTGATTATAGATGGCCCCTAAAATAGGACAATAAGGAGGACCTTCTCAAGGTGTAACCGAATGCCTAGGGGGAGGTAGAGACCAAGGACCTTATGTAGAACATGCAGTGCAAGAGGCACATCCATCAGGGACCTCCTATCACTACACAATCTAGCCAAGAAAAAGGTGGAGAGGTCAAGGCTTGAGCCTATGAAGAAGAATGATGACTATTTGTGGCATGGTATGTCAAGGCCAATCAAGTGTTCCCATAGCTACCGTGTCCATGGAAAGTGTTAACTTCATCAAACATTGGAACATCAACATGGATGACTCATACTCCTTAGATAGAAGAGGAGAAACGTCAGGTGCTTCTTCAATGGTATCAACCTTAGAAGCCTGGAGCAATACAAAGGAAAGACACCCATGGAGGAGCCACCACCACCAAGAACGCCATGAGTTCCACAAGTTTTTTCTTCTGTGTTTGTGTCCCAATTTTATTGTGTTCAATTCTTCACTGCTGCATGAATAAATTCTTAGTTAATAATCCCATACCTATCCACTGTGTAATTAACTGAACTAGTTCCTCACTTTCTTTGACTCAAGGATGAGTTGTTATTCAATCGTGGGGGTATGATGAATCATGGTTTGTCAAGTGATGATATCAAACCCTTGTTAACTAGGTGCTAATATTAGACCCCTATTAACTAGGTGCTAATATCAGACCCCTATTATCAGACCCCTGATATCTGATGAGTCCCAATATCGAACCCCCGATATCAGACACTCGATACAGGGTACGTGATATCGCAGCCTGGCTATGATATTGGATATGCAATATCATGGTTCCTATGTGAGCTTATAAATATACAATTGGGCACATGGGAAAGTCATAGTCAGTTAGTATTAGAGTAGGATCTTTTTGTTAGTTTTTTTCTCTCAACCCTTTCTCCCAGTGCATGCCCGTAGTGTGATGATTATAATTGTATGGCATACTTTATGCGAGTGTGACCTACTTGGACATGCACATGATCAGAAATAAAGATTGAGAGTACTTCATGATTGCAACATTCACTTAGTTTAATTATTTAATTTCTTTCTTAATTAATACTTCTTATCCTCAACTCCTATTAACCGTGGAATGAGTACGACTTAATCACGAGCATTTAAGTGTGACTACTTGGTATCCCAATAACGTACCTAGGCCATGCACTTGGTAATCCCAATGGTAGTCATACATGAGGTCCAAGATGTGTACAGATGATTAAGGAATAGATGATCATCACACTTAGGCTAGTTTAGACTCTCTTCCCCTATGTCCTATTAGCTTAGACTCTCTCTTCCTTTTCCTCCTAGCTTAATTAAAGTTATTTTCCACTACCTCTAGGAGTAGCATTAGCTTAGAACCACATCATACACCTCACTTTGGGCTAAACCATATGTGACAAAGCAAATACTAGTCTAGGTTGGAAGACAGTGAACTACGATCAATGAGTAATCATCTAGATACCACAACTAGCCTATTTGCAGAGTTCGACCGGATTGTGCGTGAAACACTCGTATTCATATGGTTGAGTGTAGGGGTACCTTGCCACTCATCAGTATCCTTTTCGTAACAATCTTATTATTGAAGATATTTATGAACATCATAACTTATAAGTTATAATAGTGATTATTGCTCTTACAATGGAGATTGTGAGCATCCCTAACCAACTTAGGTATGAAATTCTATGTACAACCTTACTATACTTCTTTATAGCTTGTTATTTTACTCCAATGAAGCCTCCTGAGTGATCTCCTCTTTTATTAAATAAACGAGATTATACTTATGCTAAACTCAACTATGCATCTTTCCTTCCTCCTAAGAAACTAAACCTTAACTTACTCTAAGTCTAGTTGACACCTTCAATTCTTTAGTAAAGAATGCTTGGAAAAACCTTTGACTATTTACTTTTCAAAGTTCACCATAACTTACAATGGTTGTTCATCATAACTTCTATGTCTACGCTACTTATGATGATCAACCATTTATCATCTTAAGCTTTCTTTTATTTTTCTTCTTTATTAGATTATAATTATCTCTACTTGCTTCTTTATAACACCCAAATGTTTCAAACCTAGAATCCTAGGTTTGTTATTTATTTTCTTATCCTTAATTCTTAAGCATAAGGGTATATTTAAATATATTATGTTAATAGTATATGGTATCTTGTTATTTGTTTATGCTAGTATATTCTAAGGCCTTTCTTATGCTTATACTTATTGTTGTGCATCTTGGGGTTTAAATCCTTGACTCCTTATTTACATTTATTACATTGGCATTTTATGGTTAGTACATAATGATTCATTTGCTTATAAGCTTATTTCTTTAAACTCTCTCTTCATTGACGTCATGTACTTTGAATTTTTTTGTATTCATTTTTTTGGAATCCAACACACCCTATATTATATCTTAAAACAACTTCTCATGCATTGATAGTATACATACTTTATTATGTCTAATGTTTTTTAAGGTTTGAACCTTGGACCTTTCTCTTATCACATACTTGAAAATATTTTCTTTTTTCTATTTCTTTTCTTGATTATTATTTCTTGATATTTGCTAATGCTTAGTCTTGTGGGGTGTTGGACCCCAAAAAATAAATATATTAAAAATAAAAATTTAGAGTACAAAAGTAAAGAAGTAAAGGAGAAATTTCAAAATAACAAAAAGTAAAGGCCCAATGGTTTTGGGGATGCCTTTTTAGGTTTTCATTCTTATAACCAAACTTGAAAACCATCTCCACGTCATGCCACTACGCGTGCCACCACCAACCACACAACACACCCCCCTCCCTTGTGGTAGGAAAATGATTAGACCTTGCCCTTGTTCAGAAGTACCTAAATGGGTCTTCATTGCCTACTAAAGGCTTCTTACTAATAAAAAACAAAAACTAAAGAGAGAAACATTTAGGAATTCAACTAAAGCATCAACTGTTGAATGATGTCATCTTGAACTAACAATGGAACAAATTTAGTTTCAAGAATTGCTATGAAAAATTACATTACATTGAAACTTCCATATCACATATAGAATAAGAGGATCAAAGCAATAGTAAATATGAAGTAGAAATCCTTGAAGTTAATGAGTGTTAACAAATAAAACTTCATTTAATCTTGGTTAAAAACTATGTAAATGCTTGCTACACCATGTCTAAGAGCTATGAAAGGGAATAACTAAAAATTAGAGAAATTTATCTTCCATGTTGTAGATAGGATATCTTGGGTCATGAACACCCAAATGAAAGAATTGAATGCCATAATGCTTAGTGCTTTGACTTTACCCATTCTTAATTTATAGATGATACTCTTTTTGTTTTTTACAAGAAACTACTTTCATCCTCACAAATGCATATAATTGTCTTAATATTTTTGCTTCTGCATCTAGATTGTTAATTAATTTTACCAAAAGTAAAATTTTAAAGGTTTCAACCACTAAAATAGTCTTTCAAGAGTTTTGTTCCAAAGTATAATGTGAAGAAGATAATCTACCTACCAAATATTTGGACATTTATCTCTTCATTGAATGAATGAGAATAAATTTTAGAAATATGTTCTTGACAAAGTGGTAAAATATTTGGCTATATGGAAGGAAAAAATTTAAAATCAAGAAGGAAGAATCTAGTTACTTAAATCAACAATTCATGCTATGTCCTTTTATCTATTGTCTTACTACAAAGCCCTAGAAATAGTTGTGAATACTCTATAAAAACTAGAGTATCAATTTCTTTAGTCTCATACTAAGGATAAAATTTTTCATTCTATAAAATGAGATTTCATTTGTTGACCTATTCAAAAAGATAGTTGAGATATTCGACATCTTCACTCTATTATTTTTATGTTGCTTGGTGAACTTATTTAGCAACTTTACATAGGAGATAAGACATGGGTTCAAGTGATGCATATCAAGTACCTTTCTAATAATCATTTGTTTCACAATGCACCTTCAATAACATATATTAACCTAACATAATAGAGTTTTGAAAAGCTAAAAGTTTGATTTAAGAGAATAGTGCTTGTTGAAGAGCAATCAATTCATTAGGGTGATTCTCATTAGTCTACATTAAATGATGTTAATACAAAGTTGGGTCTAGATATTAAGGATAGATCCTCTTAAGGAGGCATGGTGGAAAGATATTATAATTCCAAACTGAAAAATTTTTATGTCTAAATATTTATATGGAAAATTACCTGTGAATGTTCTTTTAGAGCATAAAGGTTTGATTACAATTGAGCTTCATATGAGGTGAAGGATACAACCTAAGATCATTAATGATTATTTATTACAATGTCCTACCTTTTAATCATTTTGACAAGAACTTACACACATGACTATCACACATTAGAATTGTATGTCTAATCATAATGTAATTTCTCAAACTTCTCAAATTTGGGAAAAGTGAAAGCAACACAACTATAAAACTCTTATTGCCTCTTCCCTTCATTCCTTATGGTGTTTCAAAAATTGGTGGGTCTTCAAACATGAATACTACAATTACATGATCAAGTTTCTAAGGTTTATTACAAATTATTTTTCCTTTATTTACTATATTGGTGATGGTGATATCTAAGAAAAAAATGTTTTGAGTTACTCAACTTTATTTTTTTTAACGTTTATCTTGCTTTTCTATTGTAATATTTTCATTTTCTCAAATTAATTGGTTTGTATTGAAGGTAGTCTTTTATTCTATATTGAAAGCTCTAGTATCTCGCATTTTATATGGCCTCTTTTTTCATTTTCTAGTTTTCTAAAATTTCAATTTTGTCTTCAATAGAGTTGATAATGTAACCCACTTTTAGTCCTCTAGATGTGTCTTGTCCACCATAGAGCTAGCTTTACCTTTCATCCAAAAAAAACATAAAGTAAAAGAGCCAACAAAAATAAAAAATTACTAAGAAATTTAAAAATACAAAGAAATGGAAAATGTATTAAAAATAACACATTGTGAAAATAAAATAAGAAATATTTAAAAAATAAACAAAAAATAGAAAATAGAAAATGCACTTATAGTTCTTAATTAAAATGTTGTATCTCTCCCATAGCTAAGGCCTAAGTAAGAGATACTAAAGATGGAACAAGTGACAAGGAGGTTGGATAATGAGATAGCTAACAATGAGATTAACTTTCAACCTTTTGGGTGTATCCTAACCACCATAGAACCAGGTTTACCTTTCATTCAAAAAAAAACATAAATTTAAAAACTAAATAAAAATAGAGATTTATAAAGAAATTGGAAAATATAAATAAATAAAAAATGTATTAAAATAGAAAATTATGAAAGAAAATTAGAAAAATAGACAAAAAATGTAAAAAAATTTGCAAAACAAAAAATTGAAAAAACATTTATAGTTCTCAATTAAAATGGGGCATCTCTCCAAAGATTATGGTCTAAAGAGGAGATACAAAAGATGAAACAGGAAATAATGATGTTGAATGATGAGAGGATTGCAGCTTCTTGGGATTCCCTATATGGGTTTATTTGTTGGATGTTGACTAAAATCAATTTTTATGAGTTAGTAGGATGGAAAATTTGCAAGGCACTAGATGGGTAGACAACATGCACAAGGTAGGGTCCCTTCAAAAATGTTTAAATCTTTGTATATTAAAACACATCATTGGGATTCTAATACATGACCTTATCTCTAGGTGTCTAATGTTGATATGCTCTTGATTCTAAAGACTTTACGAACTTCATTATGTATTAGTACTATCATCCTATTCTCAATTTGCATATTCAAATTCATTAATATCTCTTTTTGTGCTACAATGTGGTCTAATTTAAAATCATAAGCAATGATAACTACATAGAGCTATGTTTAAATAAGTAGTTTTAGTAGTTTTCTATACACTAGTTCATAGGGAGAGTAGCCTATAGTAAGCTTCTACATTAAGCAATATTTCCAAAGGACATTGTTTAATTTATTATTCCAATCCTTTCTATATTTACTAATTATTTGTTTTAATGATTCTAGTGATCTTTCTATTCATCATTTCAATGTGTCTGTTGGCTTGGAGGTGATAATACTATTGGCAACTGTTTGGGACAGCCAACATTGGGCCTTTAGTCTTGCAACTTTGGGATCATGGAAAAACAAAAGTGTTCCTTAAAATAGGGTTTAGGTGCTTGCTAATCTTTTGATGACACCAAGGCCCATATACCTTTGAATAAACTTAGTGGTTATGAAATGAATTAAATGTAAGTATGTGTTTGTTGTAAATGTTGAAATGCTTAGGTTTGTGTATAAAACTGTAATTGGATATCATAAAAGAAATTTAGCTAGCTTTGTCAAATATTGAATTATTGAAGATTTCTATTTTTTCAAGTCACCAAGTTTATATAGTCCCTATAGTACGCCACTTGAAACACATAAAATTTTACAAAAATGCCTGAGCACAATTCTCACAATCTACTCCTAATTTCCCCTAGAGAGAAAATTCCACAAGAAAACCAGAAATAGAGTAAGATTCAAAAGTTTTTGAAAGAGAAAAGAAAAGAGAGCGAATTTTTGTGAATCTCAAATATTTAGGCAAGATAAATTGAACATGATGAAACACTTTGTAATAAAGCTATTTCAATTTAGTCTATATATAACAAATTGTCCAAACCCTCTAAGCTCAACAAGCAATTTCACAAAAGAAAATCTTATTACACTATCAAAATGTTTTATAAACAACAAGTACAGGCTTTTGTTTGGCTAGTTAATAGTTTCCAAAAATCACAAACACTAGAACTAGCAAAAAAATTTGACAATCTCAAGATTGAAATTCCAAAGCAATAAACTTTTGTAAAAAATGAAGTTATTTCAAGTAACTCAAAGTATCAAAGATTTTCTAGATCCTCTAGACTCAAAAAATAAATTTCAATAAGGCATTACTATTAAACTAGCTTAGATATATATCTATAAATTGGCCGAGATGATTTTAAGAAAAAAATGATGTTAACCAAGCCTGATTACTAGATGAGGTAACAAGATAACTAAAAATGGAATCACTCATCCCTTCTCTTTTTCTCTACCACTTACCCAATTTAGTTTTACCCTCTCAGTCAAGTTTGCTCTTTCTTTGTTTGTTCATGATGTTTATGAGCATTATTTATGCAAGAGATTTATTTCTCAAAAATGCCATGAACAAACAAAGAAAGAGAAAACTTGACCGAGAGGGTAAAACTAAATTAGGTAAGTGGTAGAGAAATAGATGAGGGATGAGTAATTCTATTTTTAGTTATCTTGTTACCTCATTAAGTAGTCGGGCTTGGTTAACATCATTTTTTTTAAATCATCTTGGCCAGTTTATAGATAGATAGATATATATATATATATCTAAGCTAGTGGAGCGGTTTCATGGGCTATGAGTAGAATTTAATTATTTTCTTATTTTTTAAGTTATCATCACTATTTGCATTCCAAATAATATATATTGGTAAACATAAATTGGTTAAAATAAAATTTTATATATTTCATATATGTTGATGAAGGAATACATTGCACAATTATTGCAAAAAACATTACAAAGTTGTATAATAGGATTGAGCAATAGGCAAAATACAATGATAAGTGTGAACTTAATATGCCTAATTCTCCAACTGAGCAAAATGAAATTCTTGTGCAATTCTTCTTTGGAGATGTTTAGCATCTGAAATCTTTCTATATCTTTGCACATGAAAAGGAGGATGAATCTTTAAAGAATCAATGGTCTTGACTCTAGATAATGCAACAAATGTTAATAGTAACCTTATATAGTGTCATTCCTTCAGATTTATGAACAGTCATGGCCAATGCCAATCGTAATGATGATTGACGAGATGCTCCTTGGACCACAGGTACAATTGGCACATGATGGGGATTACCGTCATCAAAGGCACATCCAATGTAAGAGTCAAAATCAACAATAACGTATAATGGTAATGCAAGTGGCTATTTACCTTAAGGATACATAATATTGTGAATCATGCCAAGTGCACCATTCACCAATCCTACTTTAGGTCAAAGGTTAACTGTAAGCATTACCCTTGCACCTTCACATATAAGCAGAGATTGCATTACTTGTTGCAGTAGATAGTCGTTACACTACTTGTTACAGTAGATGGTTGTTGTTGCTGATCTTGAAGAGAGTGCTACTCTTTTCTCTATTAGGACTAATAGCAACAGGATCCATGTTTCTAAAATTGCATGAATTCCAATATTGCACCTCTTAATCTTGTAACATGATGCCTAAGTTCAATATTTTTAAATACTACATCACACTGTAACCATCATCACCTTAACCATTTCCATGATCGTAACCATCACTATAACCATAATCGTCACCGTTTATAATAATAATAAATATTTATTATTACTATAATCGTAACCATCACTATAACCATAACCATCACCGTTTATAATAATAATAAATATTCAATATTACCCACCATTTATAATAATAAATATTCATTATTATCCACATCGGGCTCTACACATGAGGGAATATGAAAAGATGAATAGGGAGCCCAAGGGTTAGGGGGCATTAATTGACTAGAGGTTCAGCTCCACTGCAATGACTCTTTGGCTCCCTTGCATGTGGTGTGTGCATGTGAAGGAATACAAAAAGACGAATGAAAGCTCAGGGGTTAGGGGACATTAATTGAGTAGAGATTTAACTCCCCTGCACTGATTCTTTAGCCCCCATGCATATGGCGCATGCGCGTAAGGGAATATAAAGAGATCCAACTAAATTGACACTACAATATATATTTGTAATGCATATTCGTTCGTGGAGATATAAAAAATCACGTTACAAATGCATAAATAATGTTATTATTATATCACAGGCTTTTGTATATTGACATTATTGTTACAATGGACAAGATATGAATGATGCTAATACCTCATTCATAATTATTCATTATTATTATATCATAATTATTGTGGAATCTAATAAATGTTATGAGATTATTATAATTAGAGCAATAATCCATAATTATAATTTGAGATATTATGGATTATAAGATTCATTCAAATGGTAAACATTTCATAATAAATAAAGCCAAAATATGATGAAATATTACTCATAATCCATAATGTTAGAGATATTATTTATTCATTCATAATGCTAACCCATAATGATTATATCTCGGTTAGCATTATCCATAAGATATATATAATGAAATGATTATAAATAACTGACTTTATTTATGATGAAGTGTTTATAATCATTATATATAATCATTTATGTTTATGATTATAAATATATCATTATATATAATCGAGATTATAAATAACCGAGATAAATATAATCATTGGCTCCCTTGTAGTGACTCTTTGGCTAGGGGAGATTTATAAATAATTGGTTATTTATGATTATGGCAAGACATGGGCGTCGGTAGAGAGCTCGTCATCGTTTTCCTCAGCATTGGCTAAGATTATCATAGCATGATCTTACTAGAGATCTTCCCAGGGTCTAGGCTGCCAGAGGTATAGAAGTTCTCATTTTTAAAATTTTCTAGGTTAACAACCATATCATCCATTAGATTCCATCAATCAAAGAATATGTAGATAAAGAAAAGGCCTCACTACATGCAAAAAGGTAAAAAGAAATTATCAAATTTGAACTCTTTAAGCCCTCCTAATAAGTAGGAAAAATTGTTAAAATTATGACCAAAGTTAGGCCAACATCTCAAATTGGTTAATAATTTTCATCTACTAGCAAAAATGCTAACGTTTTTGCATTTTATTAAAATGCATATTGCAAATGAAAAAGCAGTCACAATCATAACAACTAAACACATCTACTCTATGGCAACTACTGAATTTCAAATCACAACTGATGAGTGGCGAGATACGCCTACACTCAACCATACGAATACAAGCATTTCATGCATGATCCGATCGAACTCTACAAATGGACTAGTTGTGGTATCTAGATAGTTACTCATAGATTGTAGTTCGTTGTCTTCCCACCTAGTCTAGTATTAGCTTTGTCACGTATGGTTTAGTCCAAAGTGAGCTATATAATGTGTTCCTACACTAATGTTATGAGCATCTAAACTAGCTTAAGTGTGATGAGCATCTGTTCCTTAATCATCCATACACATCTTGAACCTTGTGCATGACTACCACTGGGATTACTAAGCACATGACCTAGGTACACTACTGGGTTACCAAGTAGTCACACTTAAATGCTCATGATTAAGTCGTACTCATTCCGCGTTACTAGGAGATAAGGGTAGAGAGATGTTAACTAAGAAAGCAATGAATAACAATAACAATTAATTAATTAAATAATTAAGCTAAGTGGATGTTGCAATGATGAAGTAATCTCGATCTTTATTGTTGGTCATGTGCATGTCCAAGTACATCACACTCGAATATGGATGTCGTACAATTACAATCATCACACTGCGGGCATGCACTAGGAGAAAGGGTTGAGAGAAAAAACTGACAAAAAGTCCCTACCTTAACACTAAAACTAAAACCAAAACATAGCACACTTACCAAATCTGCCTGCCTCTTATTTATAGATGAGTAGACAGGCTNATTCGTATGGTGGAGTGTAGGGGTACCTCGCCACTCATCANCCAAACTTTGGAATGTTTTTACATTGGGAATGCAAATGTATAGGAAAGTATGCTAAGTATTGATGATAGAAGACCTCAGCTTGAAGTGAAACTATGAAAATTGCACAAAATCATCAAAATGTAATGTTCAACATGTTACAATTTATTATAAAAAAATTAACAAAAACACACATAAAAAGACTGGTAGAAAGTTTGTTTCCAGAAAGAGATTTCAATAACCAAAGGCTATTGTTGACACAGAAACTTTAGAAGACCCTTCCCTTCAAGTTGTAGCTTCAATTGTAGCCATTACTGTCCTTTCTCAAATGTCTTTGGCTCTACCCCTCATCCTGCCCCTACCTATAAAATTTTATGCTTAAAACATACATTCAGAAAAAGCTACTCAAGAAACATATTGGCCTAATTTATAGATATATATATATATAAAGAAACCTAAATGAAGGGATGTTTTAGCTATTATAACAAAAATTGTATTATGATTCACACCTCCTTTACCTCCAGGGTCCAAGCTACCATAGGTGTAGAAGTTCATGTTTCTGTCGCCATCAAGGTTGGTGTTTCCAGCATAGATGAGTGTGAGATTTGGATCTTATAGTAGCAGTTACTCGGAGTAGAGTGAGGTTTCGGCATACTCACTGCCATTGGCGAGCACTGTGATGGCCAAGATGTCATAGTCAAGGGTGCTAGCAACGATAGTCATGATCCAAGGCATGAGATTTGAGGCAATGTCAATGCTATGTCTAGAGTTTCCAGTCGAGCAAGCGACAAAGACATGGTAGTGAACTACAGCGGTGAAGGCACCGATGGTGATGCTGTTGGTGTAGTATTGCTATGGGTTGTCACCAAGCAAGAGCGAAAGCATGTCAATGTTGTCGAATAGAGTGGCATCCATGGCTGTAAGGATGTTGGAGCTAAAGCAACAACAGTCCCACTAGATCTTGTAGATGGCAATCCATGCAAGCTAGGCCATGCCATGAGTAGTGTCATTGGCATAGCCGAGCACATTGACGTTGACCATGGCATTGTTAGCAATTGTTGATGATGTGTGCATGTCGTGGCCCTCGATGTTGAGTGAGGATGCAACAAGGGCCAATTGGCCTACTGCCTTATTGCTGCCTTGGTTGAAGAAGCACATGTTGTTGAGCCTGTTATTGCAGTTGAAGCATGGGCCACCATAGTAGGTGTCTTTCCAACGCTCCAGCGGAGCTCCAAAGCTGATGTCATCGAAGCTAGTTTGGTTGAGCTAGGTGGCCTGCAACAGCAGTTGCAGACGAAGACAGAGATAGAATGTAAATGAAATTTTCATTCCCATTCCCATTCTGCATTTGGTTATGTTTGGCCTTTTTATGTGTGCAGCAGGAATACGAAAAACTATGGCTCTTTGGTTCACATTCTACGCAACAGGAATATGAAAAGGTGTGGCTCTTCGATTCATATTTTTTCCCATTTCGTAGGATCTTGCATGGTGCATGATGTGGAAGGCGTTACTTAGAGGGCGACAAATCCACTTGCCCCTCCCATCCTATCGTGCCAAATGAGTTGGCCTCTCGGCCAAAATTACTCAAGATGCTTTTGTAAGACAACATAAGCTCTTATATGGAAAACCTAATAAATGTATAATATTATGCAAAAATAGAGCTATAAGAATAATCTAGAAAATTCCCAAATTCAATGCCAAGCACAATACTATCTAAACCATTAGCTAAATAATCAAAAGAAAATGGGAAGGAAAGAACTCACATGATTAAAACAAAGCAATTGAATTGATGTCTTTAGTAATCTATGCTTTTACAATCTTCAATATTTTTCTAAGTATCTTTCCTAAAAATTCCCCCTTTTCAAAATCCTACCCATTTAACCTTTTTTATAGTAGCTTTGAGTATTTATATACATAACAAGGGACTATGGTGAGTAACAAATACCTAGGGATTTAATCTTGACAAACAGCTCCACATTTGCATTCAGGCCGACGTTGCCACCGTAGATCTTGCAGACACGACATTTGTTAAACTTGTGCACATGTGCTACATGCTGACCTTCACCACCTGCAACGCCATTTATCGTCAACATTGCCAAAACCCTCCGCCATTGCTGCTCACGTCTCATCCACGCTCCGCAAATACCGCGGCAAGCTCACGGCTTACCTGGATTAGGGCACGGTATCATTGTCCACCATTTTTGGGTTGAATTTGCCTCTACGCTAGGGTTTGTCAATAATGGAGGTTTTGCAGGATGATTTGATTCGGACTTATGTCATGCTGTTAATAATCACATGCGCCACCGAGATGGAGACGGCGATAACCGCGGCGAAGGTAGACATGACGGAGGCGTTGGAATGCTGACAAATTTCTCGTTCTCCGATGGATGCAGAGACCATGAAACAGGCGATGGAGGCGCGGGAGTAGTCTCAACGCTTTCAACCTCAGCATCGTCCAGGGATATTACCAGCATCATCATCGTCGTCGGTGGCCTGCAATGGCTTCGTCGCCAGCAGCTTGTTGCCATGCAAGAAAAAAAATTGGAGAAATGGAGTTTGTGCAGCAAGTGTTGCACAGAATGTCTGGAGTAAATGATTTGAATTTGTATAATATCCTAGTCTGGAATTTGGTATGGGATTTTTGCCCACGGTAGTTGAAATTATTAATGATAATGATAAATGATGGAAATCAGCTGTAAATTTTTCTAAAACCGTATTTGGTTGCCATTTTTGTATTTGTTGTTGTGTTTTTTTTTTGTTAAGCACATCAATTTCAGAAATCCCTCATTAAAGCTGTTCCTTCAGCATTTCTGGTATCTCTTGCAGAAACACACCTTTCAATCGCTTAAAATTATCCTCGATTTATTTAATATACTGATATGCTCTTTAAGTTTTTGTGACTCTGTTGGCTTGGCATCTCTTCCATCCAATTTCCAAAATAACATCATGAATTTGGACATCATATTCCACAACATGTATAGAAATCTTTTCATGCTAATCCAAGGACTGTTTTTAATGAGAGCTCTCCTCTCAAGGAGCTGAACAACATCTTCACCCAAAATTTTCTGGACAAGATGCCATCGGATGCTAAGGAAAAAAATAAACAAATGTTTTAAAAATGTATCTTTGTACTCCTATCCAATGTTGTCAACAGAAAAATCCAAGATATCTACCCTTTCCAAGGCCAGATTCTCTCCTCCACTTATCTCATACTCATGTTTAATGGCCTCAATAGCATCACTCTTGTCTTGTTGATTTCCAGTATAACTCCCAATAATTTTCAGCGCCAAAGGTATACCTATTAAGAATGTACTCTATCTCCCTATTAAGAATGTACTCTATCTCCTCAGAGCTTATATAGTCTAACACTGTTTCTGCTCTCATGGTGGCACCGCAATGGCATGCTCTCTTGTAGAGAAGGCACATAAAAAATTTTATATTGGGATTTCCAATGCTTAGGCCATCTCACACATTTTAGTCTAACACTGTTTCTGCTCTCATGGTGGCACCGCAATGGCATGCTCTCTTGTAGAGAAGGCACATAAAAAATTTTATATTGGGATTTCCAATGCTTAGGCCATCTCACACATTTGAGTCCCTGGCCATGGGGAGCAGTCTGAGTTTATCACACTGAAAAAGATTTTTGGCAAGAGTTTTTTGAGCTCTAACAGTATTTAAATCATTTAGAATTGTATGGCAGTTGTTATTTTAGTTGCGTGTCACCCTAACAGTATTTAAATCATTTAGAATTGTATGGCAGTTGTTATTTTAGTTGCATGTCACCCATGCATAGCCTTTGGCTGATCGCATGACCTTCTTGAAAAAGTTGCAGTACTTGGAACTGGTGTTTTGCAAGGTGAAACAATTAGTCTTACTAAAAGAATCATTTAATCTAAATTACAGGTGTTTACAATCTCAGAACGTCTTGAAGGTTTAGGAAGATCATCCAAACGTAAATATGTTACATTTTTCATGAGTTTGAAATAAATCCTTTTCAATAATGTCCAAAAATGTTTTGTGGCAAGCAAACACAAGACTATGATGTTGACTGCTTTCTGTGATAATCATGGTTTTACAACAAGAAGTTGCAGTACCTCTACCACACTCTTACAATATTGCTCACTAGAATTCTGTAACTTGTAACCAAATCTATGTTCTCAAATGGCTTCATATTGAGTAGAATAGAAGCAACAAGATCTCTCTCTCTCTTTTATTGAACAAATCTAGAAGAGGAAAGTTCTATGTTTTTTTTATTATGTTCATTTTCATCATCTTCTAATAAAAAAAAAATCATCATCCCCATCACAATTCATGGTTATTCCTTCATGTATTCCTTATGATTAAATAACGTAAAGACCAAAAGCCTATTCCATGAAATGGTCAGAATGTGCCAACAAATATATAGTAAGTTTATTCTCAATCCCTAATTGTTGCATTAACTTATTAAATGTAGCACTTGGAAAGTGAGTTTTGTTATCAAAAATTAGTATTAGTATTAAAAGAATGAAGTGCTAGCCTAGTGGTAATACTCTTTATTTGAAATCTCTAGGTCATAGATTTGATTCTAGTAGGCAATGTGTTGTTATATATCTTGAGGTATACTTTTATTACAATTATTTTGGGGTTTCAACATCATCCCAAATCCTTTATACATGGCATATCAAACCTATTTACCATATGTTTCTCAAAGAACTTAGCAATTATAGCTACAATGCAATCATTGATTGCAATAGCATTTTCCCACTTAGTACAATAGTTAATAACATTAATGATGTAAGCTTTTATATTTGATATAGATGATATGGGATCCATGAGGTCAATTCCCCACAAATCAAATAACCCCAATGGCTAAATCAACTACTATGATTCCTTAAATCTTGTAGTGACTCAACTAGCACATTGACATTGCTCAAAGGACTTTGAAAATTGGTGGGCTAGAAATATACAACTTTAAGGATCTTAATGATTGTTAATTTTCCTACATGTAACTCTCACAAGATTCTTTATGAGCATCTCGGAGAACCCTTAGTTTGTTTTGTTTCAGCATATACTATCTAACTAGACCATCTACATAAATTTTATAGAGATTCCCCTCTATGTCCATGTATTACTTTACCTAGAGAAGGAACTATTGTGTTCTATGCTTGTCCCATTTAGTAGAAACTTTTTAGACTTTAGGATATATGAGATAGTTAGCAAACCATAGTGATTTCCAACTAGAAAATTGCAATAACCTTGGCAAATCAAGACTCATCAAGAAATTGATCAAAAAGAAAATCTTCACCAGTCTTGTTGTCTCATCTTAATTGAGAGAAATGATCTACCACATTCTTAGTTCCTTTTTGTAAATTCTTGCAAGATCACAAATCACCAAATAATACGATGACTTATCATTAGCTTGTTAATCAAAAATCAAATTACATTATGTTCTATATGTACAAATACAAGATAGCTAAGCACATAATACATAAACTTTTCTAGCACATATACCACTATCATTAAATTTTTTTTCCATTGTGGTGTAGTTTAGTTGTGCACTTGAAATACTTCTGCTTGCATAGTGAATCTAATATGGATATTTTTTGTTGTCCATATATGTAAGCATGACCCTTAGTGCATAGTTGGATGCATTCATCATGATGTGGAATGATTTGAATCAATAACTATTTAAGCATTGCCATGATAAAGTTTAACTATTTAAACAAATAAGTTAAAAATGATAAACACCAAAGCTTGTCATACATTAGAAAATGAAGTTTAGAGCATCCACAATAACTATAAAGATAATTTTGCATCTCTATTATGTCAAACAATGAATGTATCTCAGGTAATTAGTTTCAAATGTTGTACCTCAATTCCCTTTTCATTGCATGTTTGTAAATTTTAAAATTTCTACTTAAAAGGAATCCTTTCGAATTCATGCACCTATAGGCAAAAAGCTTACTTCTGTCTTACAGGTCAATGTTAGTTTGGGTAAAAAAGGAATCAATTGCCAGATATATGTACTCCCCTGGTTATAAAAATGTTCAAAGGCATTATTACCTCCTTCAGAATCTTTAAAAAGCATCATGAACATTGTCAAGATTCTACATTTACAAAGCTTAAAATATGAACAATATATCAGAGGAAGATTATACAAACATGAGTCCATTACAAAGTGAAACCTTAAAACATGATACCAAGTTACTGAGCAAGGAAGGAAAAAAGACAATTATTTTATGAGGGGTAGGCGCTCTCATAGTAATGAGCAAATGTATTCTCTTTAAAGAAGTAACAAAGCAGAGCTGTACTTATACAAATTAAGCAACAATCCAAAGCACTTAAAATAAATGCTAAGCCCCTTCTACCCTTCACTAATTCTGTTCTAGGTTAAAGTAGCTGCAGGCTTTGTTTCTGAGAAAAGTAGTGGTTTGTACATGTAAAAGCTATTTTATTTCATTGGAAGATGAAGCAAATGCTAGAAGTCACCGGTATTGTAGAAACCTAGTATACATATACAAGCAACAATGGAATTATCAAAATGAGAAAATAGAGAACCAAGATTACACAAAGCATTTTTACAATTTGTGGGTAATGTAGATAAAATTATTGGTGGATTCATCTCTTAAAAGAATACTTACTTGGAATGACTAATCTGAAGAAAACGTTGAGCTTTTAGCTTCTACCTTTCTGTGGTAAAGAGGGAGTTGTGATTCCACAATCTTAATAACTTCTTTCAAGTTTCTTGGCAATATCATTTGATTTTGAAAGTTTCCACTAATAAATTGCAGAAAGATTTCAACTTCTTTCATGCTAGGCCTCATAGAAGCATTATGGCAAGTGCATCTTAAGCCTATCTTCAAAATGCTTTCCACCACTAACATTTCATCATTTTTGTCCATGGCAATTCCTCCTCCACCTTCATCTGCCATCTTTAAGATACTTTTCAGCATCTCTTTTCTTCCTTCACCGGCTCTCTCTTTCAAAGCCATGGAGATCCACAATGGCAATGTGAGATCTCCTGAAAACATTTCATGCATAGGGCTCAATCTTGTGATGACTTCCAAAGTAACCACACCGAAGCTATATACATCACCTTTGATAGATATTCTCTGTCCGGTTCCATACTCTAGATACATTCCTTAAACCTTAGTATATGCAACTTGTCATTATAAGAAAAAAGTAAATTAAAGAAGATTGAAAATGAAAAAGGAATACCTGGAGCAATATAGCCAACAGAGCCTTTAAGAGAGGAGGATGTTGTTGAGTCATCAAAATGGTCAATAATGAGGTGAGATATTCCAAAATCAGAGATCTTGACAGTCATATCTTCATTGAACAATATATTCTTTGGTTTGATGTCACAATGGATCACCTGAAAATCACAATCATGATGCAAATAGGCAAGTCCTCTGGCTAACTCTGTTAGTACTTTAATTCTTGTAACCAAATTTAAACATGTCAACTGACCATCTTCTCTATTGTAAAGAAGAGAATGAAGATTGCCATTACTCATGAAAGGTATTACTAGGGCTTTTAATTCATCAGACCAGACCACAGTAATAATCTTCAAAATGTTGCGATGCTTTACTTTCCCCAATGCCTGACATTCATTTTTGAAGCTTTTATCAGTTTCACTATGATTTGCAGAAGAGAAACATTTTACAGCAACAACCATTCCAGAACTTAAGGCACCTTGATAGACCTTTCCATGTCTGCCTTGGCCTAGGAAGTTTGAAGCACTGAAATTGTCTGTGGCCCTTTGAAGTTCTTCCATAGATATTTTTAAGAATTTTTCACTTATCCTTGGAATTTCTCCTTTAGATTTTTTGATTCCTTTGAAAATGAATAAGATCCCTGCAACAACCAGCAACAAAATACCACCCAGAATGCCAAGCACAATTTTCAAAATAGTGCTTCTCTTAAAGTGAGAGCTGTGTTGCCCCGGAGGGGATATTAGACAAGGTTTGAGGGCAAAGCATCTTCCGCATAAATTTGGGTTCCCAAGGAACGACCATCTGGTTAATCTTAGCTGTCGCACGGAACTGTTCAGACAGGGGACTCCTGCAGGGACTTCTGCATCAAAGTTGTTGTAGGAGAAGTTCAAAAATTTGAGAGCCGAGTGATTAAACAGAGATGCAGGCACCGGTCCGGTAAAATTATTACCAGACAGATCAATGCTCTGTAGCTGGGTCATCTTTTTCCCGATTGATTGGGAAAGGTTGCCGCCAAAATTATTGAGAGAGAGATTGATTTGGCGGGCATCCAACCAGCCATCCATGTAAGATGCCATGTTTCCTGAAAGCTTGTTGCTTGAAAGATTTATGAACTGTGCCATCTGCAATCCTGCTATTTCTGGAGGCACTTCTCCTGTGAAATAATTTGCTGACAAATCAAAATTAAATATAATGGTTTTGAGAGCAGCAACCTCCGGTGGTATTGGCCCAGACAGATTGTTTGCCGATAGGACAAGGTCTTCAAGAACGGGGCAGTTTCCCATCTCGGAAGGAATTATCCCGGACAGCTGGTTTCCATTGAGGTGCAGATCCCGCAGATTGACTAGCTTTTCAATATTGGAAGGGATGGAACCTGACAATTTATTTCCATAGAGATAGAGATAGCCAAGTGACTTGTTTAAGAGGGATATCTCAGATGGAATACTGCCCTGTAATTTGTTCCTTTGAAAACTGATTGCTTGTATTGACTTGAGATTTGCAATCTGACGAGGAATGGTGCCGCTGAGTACATTATCACCGAGACGAAGCTGTACAAGAGACGATAAGTTACCTATGCTGGGAGGGATGTTGCCGGAGATGAAGTTTTGCTGAAGGGCCAAATACTGAAGATTTGGCAAGGAGCTTCCAAAGTGTGGCGGTAACGTTCCCTTTAAATGGTTGTAGGAGATATCTAGGTGGGTTAAGGAAGAGCAATTGGATAGAGCTATGGCTATTGGAAGAGGCTCTCTCGCTGCGCTCACTCCACTGGTGAAGTAATTACCGCCCATATATAAACGCCTCAGTACAGGGCAAAGGGTCCCCAACCACAACGGTAGCGTTCCTGACAATTTGTTGGAAATCAAGGCAATGACCTGGAGATGCGTGAGATTCCGCCACGACTCTGGGATGTTCCCCGTGAATCCGTTGCCAAATAAAGACAGCGCCTCTAAATTGTTAAAGCTGCCAATCCAGGGAGGAAGATCACCTTGCAAATTGTTTAGGCTTAAATCTAGTTGTGTAAGAGCAGTGAGGTTGCGTAAACAGCGGGGAATGGCTCCATTTAAATTGTTTTGGGTAAGGTAAAAGTCAACAAGACGGTACAAACTAGCAAGCCAGCATGGAATAAAACCCCTTAAATAATTAGATGAAAGATCGAAAGCAGTCAAGGAGGAAGATAGGTTGCTTAGTTTAGCAGGAATGGCGCCGTGAAAGTTGTTCCCGCCAAGGCTAAGGACTTCAAGTTTGTTCAGTGCTCCTAACCACGAAGGGACTTGTCCACCCAACTGATTTTGGTAAACGCTGAAGAACTTAACGTCTTGGAGTGCTGCAAGAGAGGGAGGAATTTCACCATTCAAGGAATTTCTACAGAGAGCAAAAAATTGCACGGAAGAAAGGTTTCCTAACTGCTGAGGAATTTCACCATCAAATTCATTCATACATAAATCCAAGTGTTTAAGCCTCCACAGTGTGCCAAGGGATGATGGGATTGTGCCCGAGAAAGAGTTATTATCAATATCAAGTACCTGCAGGAATGTCAAGTTGGAGATGTGGGGAGGCAGGGATCCACGCAATGTGGCATCTTTTAACACGATCTTCACAACCCGGCCTGGATGTTTTTTGTTGGAGGAGCAGCTGATTCCAGTCCAATTGCATGCAGTGGCATCATCATAATTCCAATTCTTTAGAACAGAAAGTGGATCACTGGTGATGCATTTCTTGAATTCAATCAAAGCTCTCACATCGTTCAAAGCGCCCTTTTTGTCACTGGTGTGTGCCTCAGCAACACCAACAAAGAAGAAGGAAAAGCATATCCAAAAAAGAAGAAGAAATGAAAGGCAGAGAAAAGGGAGTAGTCTCACCAACGAGGAGGAGGAGGCCATTGCAACCTGCTGATGCTGATGCAACTAGAACTGCCCACACTTAATAATGTGCAATAGCTTTAAAACGGCATATAAAGTGGCGTCATTTATAACAAACATAGGCATGCTGAGGTTGAGTTAATAAAGTAATGAGGTGGAGCTAGTAAACCAAGGGTTCAGTGACATGGATTAAAATGTCACTAACGTAGCTCATACGGAGAGCTGTGATTTGCCCAGGGAACAGCCACAGCTTTGAATGTGACCCTGGACGTGGACATTTACGTTTGAACAATAAATACTTATGAAGTCCAGCGAATTTACATTGACTGCGTTTTGAAGGAAGGAAGCAATCGCCAACGTCCACAGGTGCGAACAACACGTAAATCCATGTGGGCTGTAGGGCACCGTGCAGGTACTGTACGTTTAATTTTAATCTTTCAATTTTCTTCCTTGTTTGTTTGTTGCGAGATAACTTGTTCTTGCATTATAATTAAAATTTCAAATAACTGCCCGTATGTTAACTATTTTCAGCCTGTTGTATGAAAATTAATTAAAATTTCAACTAATTGCATGTATGTTAACTCTCATTATCATTTCTTGCATAACCGTGTAGCAGTGTTCACCGTGACCATCATGATACCAGTGACCACCACAATACGCCAAATGGTCCACTTTCATTACTTTGATTACGGCAAAGATAAATAATGGATGGTCAACTTTTAATTTCCCGTGGGAGACGCATAGACTTAAAAACAGCTATCATCAACAATACCTCGTGGGACACGCCATAGACTTGTAAATCCATGTTGAATTTAAAAACTTTGCAGTGACAGAATACTTAATCAACAACAACAAAGTATCAACAATTCTCCACGGGAGACGGCATAGCCCCACTCTACGGGGAGACGGCATGGACTTAGAGATGGATCCTTGTTTATGTCCAAAATTCTGCATCAAAGAATGCGCAATCCACGGGAGACGGCATTGACTTGCAAATCCTTCTTTGAAAATACGCAATCTACGACAAAGCATCAATCATTCCACAAGGCAGACGGCATAGACTTGGAGATCGGGGTGATTTTTAAAATCTTGCATCCCAACATTTGTTACCTATACCAACAATTCTTTAGAAGAGACCCATATATTTCAAAATCTATGTTAACTTTGAAAATCTTGGATTGAACTATTTGATTTGGAGAGAGCACTTCATTGTCGTAGGAGATTCTAATGCTGCGCATTGACCCTATTAGCATTGACCTTATAGATCTTGTAATTACATCAACTAAGTTATTGCTTGCATCTAGCCTGTGAAAAAAGAAATGGCATCTGTGACACTCAAGAATCATTTAGAAATTGTATTTAATAAATTACTTTAAAAATTAAATACAAATAAAAAACATTAGCCGGCAAAATTATAGATTTTATATTTTTAGGCATAAAGTGCAAACTCTAATTTAAATTTTTCATTGCATATAATTAATTAAGAACAATAAATAAAAGCTTTGCAATTTTTTAAAGAAACTTAGGGTTTACTTGCTTAAGGGATAAGAGAAACAAGACAACAAAATTCTTTTTCTAATTCATCATTATTATCAACATTTCATCAACTATCATTACTTTACAAATTTTCATTTATCATCAATTCATTTGATGAATCGCAATATTGGGGCCACAATATCGCATCCACGATATGCGATGTCGAATAATCAATATCGGGACCTGTCTCCTTGCCTATAAATAAGAGGTGGGTGCACTTGGTTTGGCAATAGATTAGTTAGTCCCTTACCCAAACTCTTGCCTTTTCTCCCTCTCAGAGTTAGAATTATTTCTACGTGCCCGCAGTAGGAGTCATAAAATGAACGGATCTTTATTCGAGCATTGTGTACCTGAGCACACCTTGTGTACGGCAATAAAGACGAACTTTGTGATAAACCTTGCAGCATTCAGAATAGATTAATTAATATTAATTACTGTTATTTAATGCTTTCCTTAGTCAATTAATGTCTCTCTCACCCTACAACTCTCCTAAGTAAGTACACTCAGTATGATCACTTCGAGCATGTGTGTAATGCTTGGTAACCCAGTAATGACTAGCATTTGGTAATCCCAGTAGTGTACAACAAGTGAGAACAAATACTGGTGTTAGGATTAATTAGAGTTTAGTTAATGAGTAGTTAAATTAAATTAGTTATTTAGTTATCTCTCTCTCCTCCCTTATTAGTACCAAGACAATAAAAGTATAAAAGCCATAAAAATCATATACCTCAAGTTTACTTAACCATACAATCGTGACATACAAATAAGCTTGGGAAGACAATGATTGACCAACCCATCCCTGTTCCACAGAGGCGCATAAAAACTTAGTTCTTGGAATTCAACCGGATCGTGTGTGTATGCTCATATTCGTATGGTTGAGCATAGGGATACCTTGCCGCTCATCATTGGCACCGTTGCCAGGGACTTTGTTGTTTGTGTGCTAATTAGAACTTAGGAAATCTTTTTCATAATTGGAATGAACCCTTAGGGTTGGTTACACAAGAAAAGTAGATAATAATACATTGCACACTGAATAGACAATTATGTCTCCTTCTTCGTATGAAAGTGTTTCACCGCCTAGGTCTGATACAGGAAACAATTGGAGGCATAGTACACATGATGTTGATCCGCCAGTACCCCAGTAGTTTCATGTGGTATATGTTTATCCCAATGAGTATATACCAAACTTCACCTTTATCCTCCACCAGGATGAACAATTGCTTTGGTGAGACTTAGAAGGTAACATAGTGTTACCTCCCGATCGTTCAGTCCCAAGCATGCTTCTTCGTGCTCTTACCCGAATTGGCATGTAGCACTTACACGTGGAATACGTTATGCACGACCACGACTTGAGAGAATATCACCCCACAGAGGCACAACATCAAAGGGACTTACAATAGGAGAGACACCACAAATCTATGAAGGGTAAGTGGTCCCAAGATGTCCCACATGTCTTAAGTAAAAATGAGGGTGGTGAACTTGCCTTGAGAGGTTTTCCATAAAATGATGTTCCTCCCATTAACTTTGGTCAAGGGGTTGTGTATCAGAACCTTCATTCAACCATCTATAACCCAGGTTCTAATACCAACGTACACAAAGGGTTTGAAAAAGGAACACAAAAACATGATAAAGATGGACATTCTGATCACAACTGCGATCAAGGCCGAGACCGTCGAAGAGCAAGTAGCAAACACTGTCATGGTGATGGTTCTCTTTCTTCTTCACCTTCATCATCTCCTTCACCCTCTCCTTCAGGATCCTGATGCAGTCACAAAGAAAAAGATCATGAGGATAAAGGTAGGCAAAGTAGGAGCCATAGATAAAATAGTCAAGAAAGGGGACGAGGGCATTCTAGAAAATCATGACATAGAAGAAGGGAGAGTAGGGAACAACATAGGCATCATAGACGCCATAGACAGGATGATCATGATGAATCCCTACTTGCTACTTGAAGTATGCTAGATATAACTAAGGTTGTTAGAGTTCAAACAAGGCATCAAAAAGATAATAGGATCAAGAGATTAGATATGAACAATATCCCACAATTTGAAGGGGAATATAACGCTGATCCTCAAAATCATCTACAAGCATTCCATGATGCATGTGCCTTACAAAACATAGAAAAAGAATGGCAAAAACTTAAGTTGTTCTCACGGACACTAATCAAAGAAGCAAAAAGCTAGTACTAGTCCTTAGAACCAAAATCCATTTGTAGGTGGAGTACCATGTTAGAATTGTTCAACGAGAAGTACCAAACATACTCCCGATTGTCCAAATTGCGAAGGAAAATCCAAGGATGGAAACAAGGAGGACATGAACCCTTGGATGTTGCCATGGGCCGATATTATGCATTGTTACATCATTGCCTAGGCCATGGTTATTTGCAAAGGGATCAACTATGCCATCTCGTAGAAGGGCTTAGGCATAAAACATGAAGAACCCTTAGGACTTATGCCCAAGGGAGACTATCTGAGCTTAGGGCCTATTAAGTTCAAAGACTGTTGGAGCAAGTTGCTAAAGAAAAGGTGAGCTAAGGAAGAGAGAAAGTGCGGAACAATATAATAGGAATCCTTCTCTCTAAAAGAGGGGAGTAAGATTTTGTGAGAATGAAGAAGAGTCACCACTCGAAGAGATGGTGAATAAAAAAAATTTTTCTATCCAAAAGTTAGCATTAGAGGTATCAACAAAGGTAGACCAAATGTGGGACTCCTTAGATGATAGATTTCAAACCGTTCTTAAAATAGTAGAGGAGTCTAGAGAGCAAGGTAGTGATTGCGAAAAATGAAAAAAGAGAGAAGCTGAACATGCACATAACAAGGGTAAGGGCAAAGTTGCCATCATTGAAGAGGTTGTGGAATTAGATACAAAAAATGATAGTGGATGCAAGATATGCCAATATGACCATCCTAAAGGATGTTGCCCTATAATCTCATATCTGTACGAGTCTGGGGTGTATGCACTCAACCCATGATTAAACAAAAGGAAAATACCCTAAAGGTTACCTTACCTTCAAGGTAACTCAAGATAGTTCCACCAATCCTTAACATATTATCCAAGTGAAACTCCACCACAACCAATTGAGCAATATTAACAATGGTAGCACCCACAATCATGGGGAATGCCACCACCAAGGCAACAGTATCCTTACCGGAAACCTGACCCATATGGGTATTACGTGTAGCAACCAATCTCTCCACGTGACTCTACTAGTCACGTTACTCCTCAACCTCACTACCAAGCCCATGAGTACTATAGTAATCCTTCTCCTAGGGGCGATGTTCCACAAACATACCACCCTTCTCATCTGGTTGCATCTCTTCCACCTATAGCTCCATTACCACCTACTCCAGCTATGCAAGGTGAACTCCTTGCTAGCCACAGCAACATAACGCCACAAGAGCTATTAACTCTCAACCTACTGCTGGTTTTGACAACCAGATAAAGAAAAGACCTTTCTTTAGAACTAACAGTCCAACTAAGCCCTTGCAACCATAATTGGCTAATTCTTCGATTGCCTCACCATCACTTGAAACTTCGGAACTCCCTTCAATCCAAAAACCATGCTTAATGCATACAGTCATGTTAACTCATGTCATCACCTATTGGATAAAGGCTGACCACCTTTCTAGGAAATTTTTTAATCTTGAAAGTCCTTTGATATATCTACAAATTGCTAGAAATGAGCCATGTAAAGCTCTTTTGGATTTAGGTTCTGGTATCAACTTAACATCTCAAGAAATGTACAAGGCTTGGAACCTGCCTCCTCTAAAAAATAGTAACATTCGATTAGAGTTGGCCAACCAGTCCATCACTATCCCATTGGGACTAGTGGAGGACATTGTCACCATTTTTTGTGGGTGGTCATACCCAGCTAACTTCCTAGTGATTCAAGTGAACAATAGTAAGGGGGACTTCCCAATTATAATGGGAAGAGCATGGCTAAGTACAATTGATGCATGCCTAGGAATCCACGATCTTTCCCTGGAAATATCAAAGGAAAATACATTTGGAAAGATTGAGAAGAAGAAAGTTCCATGCATTACATACAGTGACATAGCGTGTAATTGCAGGCAGAAGTCTTGGTTTGTATAATGTTTAACATTGCCTACATACAACTAGTATGCATAAGTGACAAACATACAAAGATGCATGTATGTGGCAGCCACAAGACAAGAAGGCACCTAGTGGCTAATAACTGATCAAGAAAGTAGTTCAATTATATGCATGAAACCAATTGAAGGTTTGACTTGCACTTACATTGATAGCATAAATACATTAGAGCAAGTCCATCGCCAACTTCCAAGTCTTGACATTGAAAATATCAACTAGTGGAAGTTGGAAATCCCTGATAAGTTTAAGCAGGAATCCCTTGAGCCAAAATCATTGCCCACTGGTATGGAATACACATTCCTCAAAAATGGAAAATCGGTAAGTATTAATGTAAATCTTGCTCCTCAACAAAAAGAAAGACTGTTGAAAGTGATAAATAATTGGTCGAAAGCCTTTCCTTGGTCATATCCCAAACTAATTGGAATAGATCCTAGGATATGCTAACATAGAATTTACATCGACCCCTCCATGAAGCTTCAAAGACAACTGCAGAGGCAACTTAACCCCAAGCTCAAGCAAGTGGTTGAGGAAGAAATCGAATAGCTTCTAAAAGCTGGGTTCATATACCCCATTGCTAATAGCGAATGGGTTAGTCTCTTAGTTATTGTGCCCAAAAAGGAAGGCAAATGGAGGGTGTGCATAGATTTTAGGCTACTGAATATGGTAACATTCAAAGACCACTTTTCGTTGCCATTCATCGACCAAGTCTTAGACACCATTGCAGGGCATCGCTACTATAGTTTTCTGGATGGGTACAGTGGGTACAACCAAATACAAATAACCCTAAAAGAACAAGCCAAGACTATGTTCACTAGTCCTTGGGGAACATTTGCATACAAAAAAATGCTGTTTGGCTTGTGTAATGCCCTTGCAACATTTCAATGATTAGTTCTAAGCATATTTCAGTAGCAGATAGGAAATGGCGTGGAGGTCTTCATGGATGACTTCTCCATTTACGAAGCAAACTTTGATCAAGCCTTGGACTGGTTAGGGCAAATATTAAAATGATGTGTAGAAACCAATTTGAGGCTCAATTAGTAAAAAATCCATTTAATGGTCCAAGAGGACATAGTAATAGGGTATAAGATTTTGCAAACAGGGATAGAGGTAGACCCCAAAAAGATTAAAGTTATCTAGGGAATTACTTATCAACTTGAAACTGTAAAAGATATCTGGTCATTCCTTGGATGCACTGGCTACTACAGAAGATTCATTGAGAACTTTTCAAAGGTTGTAAAACCATTGGTGAAACTAATGAAAAAGGACACACCTTTCGAATGGACCAGGGAATGCAAACTAGATTTCCAAACTTTAAAACAAAAGCTAGTAGAAACACTTATTCTACAAGCTCCAGACTGGTTCAAGCTAATCCACAGAATGACTAACACATCCAAATTTTTCTTAGGAGCTGTACTAACATAGTTAGATGACCAAAAATATCCTTATTACATCCACCGTGCAAGTACAAGTGTCATTGGTGCACAACTTAACTACACTACAACAGAGAAAGAATTAATGGTTGTAGTGTTTGCACTAGAGAAATTTAGGCACTATGTATTGGGCTATAAAGTATTCGTACACACAGATCATAGTGCAATATGGTTCCTCATGAATAAACCAATGGTGAGCCCTCATATCATATGATGGCTTGTAATCTTACAAGAGTTCGATCTTACGATGATTGATCGTAAAGGCACCAAGAACGTAGTTGCTGATCATTTATTTCAGTTGCGTTGGAACAACAAAGAGGATGAGTATCCAATTTTTGATCATTTCCTTGATGAATTCCTCTTTATAGGTGTAGTGAATAATCAATTAACCATGGATACAAACTGGTATAATAGCATTCTCACCTATCTCTTTACACAACAAACACCACAAGGGTTTGACACTAAAAAGAAACAATAGTTTCTTCATTGAGCCAAGTATTTTATGGAAATCAATGGGCAACTTTACAAAGTATGTCCTAATGGCTTGGTCTGATGGTGTGTTCCCAATATAGATTAAATACGAGTTCTCCAAGATGCTCATGAGGGTCCTTGTGGGGGTCATTACGCTGGGAGATGAACAACCATTAAGATCTTGCTTGCAGGATATTATTGGCCTACATTGTTCTGGGATGCCCATCAATTTGTCCAATCTTGTGAGTGCTGTCAACATGATGGGGGAATGACTACTAGAATGGAGGGCCTGCAAAAATGGATTCAACCTTTAGAACCCTTCAACATTTGGGGAATTGATTTTATGGGGCCGATTACACCAATGTCCAATGGAAAAGCTTATATCGTTGTTGTCATTGATTACTTGATGAAATGGGCAGAAGCAGCTACTGTTAAGAACTGTATATCATCTACAGTTTCATGATTTGTTCAACAACAAATCGTAAACAGGTTTGGTGTTCCTTGTGCATTGATTTCAAATAATGGTACACATTTCAGAGGTGCAACTTTTCGAAAATTAATGCAATGCTTAGGGGTTGAACACAAACTGACTACACCATACCACCCCCAAGCAAACGGTCAAGCTGAAGTCACCAATAGGGAGATTACAAAGATATTGACAAGAACCATTAGCAAGTATACGTGAGACTGGAGCACTAAACTAAATGATGCTCTTTGGGCATACCACTCCACATGGAAACTGCCTATGGGCTACTCTTGTGAGTTAGTGTACGGTAAACTACCAACACTTTCTATTTAAACTGAGCTCCGTACACTATCCATGGCATGTGACCTCAACCTTGACCTCGATCTAGCATAAAAACAATGGTTAATGACACTTAGCTTGCTAGATGAGAATCAATTAGCCACCCTATCATCTAATGAATTTCACAAGGCCTTCAATAAACATTGTCATGACCTAAGAATTAGGAAAGTTAAATATCAACAAGGAGATAAGGTTCTCTATTGGAATCCCACACATGTGCCACAACGCATCAAATTTCAAATGCTATGGGAAGGACCTTATGTCATTCATACAACTTTTCCTTCAGGGGCCATGATGATATATAGACCTGAGAGCCTGGATAAGAAATTGTTGGCCAACATCCAATAGACCAAACCTTTCCATGAGCCTAGGACAGCTAGTACTTATACTACCTCTATTGGTGGACAACCTTGCTCACTATTTCGGATCTCCTCCTTCCAACTCAATCATGGGGGAGATGGCCACCTATGCCAATCATTCTAGGCCCTCAATTCTTTTTGTATTTTTATTTTACACATTTTTGTTTTATACATTTTTGTTTTACACATTTTTGTTTTACACATTTCTTCAATCTTCTTTATTTTTGTTTTACACCATCATTTACATTTTTTACTATTTCTTTGTTTGATTGATTTATTTTCATTCGTCACATAATAAGTGCTCATGATGGTGGATTGAATTATATGATATAATATTAATTAATAACATTTGATTTTTACCTCTGAATTATGATGCTAATATTAAGATATTATTCTTTTGATAAAACAGGCAATGAGTCCATGTTGTCTATTCATCCATTCAACTCTGTGGACTCCCGTGGATTGGAACTGTATAGTCCCTTTTCCTAAATGAACTTATTAATGAATTGGTGGCTTGGTATTTTTCAAACCAAGGAAGGNAAGGTAGGTGAATTACCATATCTGTGATTCATAAGAGAGTGGAATCAAGTCAAGGGAGAAGATTCCATGTGAAAGGTTAAAAGATTTCTACTAGAGGCATATTGGAAGAAAGTCACTTTCATTCAAAAATGTGGGCATCAAAATTGATATTTGAATTATTTGTGTACACAATATCTGATAAATATAAAGAAACTTATTAGGAGTAACTTTTTCATTTTTCCATGTTATAAGATTTAGGTAAACAAACATAAAGTTCACCATGATATTAAAGATAGAAAATGAAGATGCATAAAGCCAAAGTAATAAAGAAACCTTCAAGAAGAAAATAGATCAAGAAAAAGGAGATAGATGTGTGGAATAAAAAATTGCAAAAGTTCATTTTTGTAAAGAAGTAGAGGAGGAAAAGCCTAGTTGGAAAAGTAACCATTCTCAAAAATATCCATATAACAAAGGTTAACTATCATGTGAGTTAAAATGATAAAGTTATTGGTGGATTCTAATGAACTTTAGGACAATAAAATGTCCAAAGAAGGCTCCCATTGATAAGGATGAAAAGATGGATTAACTAAAAACTATCCATCAAGAAAAATATCAATCTAAAATTACAAAAAAAAGGTATGGTGAGAAGGAATTCCCTAAGATTTGGGAAGTCTTTGAGAAAATGTATGGATAAGTGGATGAGTTGCTCAAAGGAAGTACTTGATGGAAGTAGATAAGTGGATGAGTCTCTCAAAGGGAGTACTTGATGAAAATATTAAGAAATCTTCAAATGAAACCAAATCAATGAATTGCTCATTTTATGGTTGAAATAAATTATATAAGATTTAAATTATAAAATGATGGTGTTGATGTGTTAATTTGGTTATAAGCAATATTGATGAAGTCAAATTTTCACTGGTAATGATATCGTAACTACAATATCACATCTACGATGTTGTAGATCTGATATCATAGCATAAGCTACGTCATCGTGTAAACGATATCACGGGATCCATGCCAACCTATAAATACAACACTTAAGTGCATAGATTTGCAATAAGTTTTAGGCCATAGTAACAAAACTCTTTTAGTTTTTTTTTTCGTAATTTAGCACTTAGAAGTATATGCCAGTAGTGTGGTGTTGAGCGATTGTATGATGTCTTTATTTGAGTAAATTGTACTTGTACATAGTCCATGACCTGTAATAAAGATCAAGATTGCTTATCATCATTACAACATCCACTTATTTTTCATGTGTTTTCTTAAAATAGTTTTTCTTATTTTCCTAGTTAATCATTTACTTTACAAGCATTTCATTTTACATATTGAAAGTAAGCAGCATGGATACAACTTGTTTCAAGCACTAAGTGTAGTTATTTAGTAACCCAATAGTGGCATTGCTTGATTCGCTTAGTAGTAATACCACTTGGTAATCCCAGTAATGACTACATGAGTCTAAGGCATGCACGATAGACCAAGACTAGATATTCATTGCATTAGGCTAAGTTAGATTTGCTTTTTTTGCAATTACTTAGACTTAGGATTAGAAACTATTTTCATTTCATCATGTTTGCTAGGAGCAAGAATGGAAAAACAACATCAGATATCATATACCTCAAGGTGAGCTAAACCATACACATAGACTTCACTAGCTCTATGTGGAAAGACAATGGTTTCAAACTTAAACAAGTTGCTAACATATTAACATTACCACATCCACGAATTATGATCTAGTCACACATGAACACCTATGACTTGTATGGTTGGGTGTTGGATTATTCCACTACTTATCATTGGCACCATTACCTGGGACAAGTCAATGTATGATGAGTAAGTAATTACATAAAGTTAAAATCCATAATTTTCTAATAAGTCTAAAAAGTAAGCATACTTGACCAAACATATTCAACCACAATATGACTTCCAACAAGGATACATCATCACCTACCAAAGAGAAAAAAAGAGTTAATGATAGAATCAATGATGAAGAGGAATGGAGTATGTCAATGCAAGCAAGAATCTCATATGCTGATCATAATTCTTATTATCCTGGTTTTACTTTCATCTTTTACCAAGACAGGTAACTAAGGTGGAGAGATCTTCAAGGTAACATTATTCTACTTCCAGAGCACTCAACATCCATCATGCTTTAGAAAGCTCTAAAGCACATGAATCTAAGTAAGGCACTTGATGGGTATCATGTGACCAAACACATGACATGACCCTATTAGCCCACTAAGGAGCAAGCAAAGAGAGATGCTACCATGGAAATGAAACATGTCCAAAAAAAGAAAAGAAAGTCAACTCTCCTATTATCTTAGAAGATTTTGATGGTGATGCATTCATTGTTGAGAAACTCCACTAAAATCATTAAGTCCATTCATAGACACCTATATTTGATTGGAGGAACTTACCAAAGTTCAACTGTATTCCACCCTAGTAGAGACACCTAAGAGGGAGGCAACTAACTCAAAGTATAAGCAGGACTCAAGGTCAAGGGTATATGGTGGATCCTATAGAGAAGAATACTAGAGCCATGAAAGGAGGACAAGCCAAAACTATTCTCCTACTGCCTCATCCTCATCCTCATGATCGTCAGTGGACTTTGATAGGAGCAAGCTAAGGCACCAAGACCATGATATGAAGGAGATAAGGACTCATGATCACCATGACTACCACATGAAGCATTTAGATAAAGAAGATGAATATTATGAACAAAGTAGACATAGGGATAGAAGATAAGACCAAGAACAACATGAGCACTGAAGGGGGTATCACTACAACAAAGCCAACAAATCCAATTATGATGATGAACCCCTATTGACTACTCAAAGTATGATCAACATTAGGGAAGTTGTTTACATTCCAACCAAGTATGTCAGGGATAACCATATCAAATGGCTAGATATGAACAACATGCCAAAATTTGAGGGTGTCCATAATGCTAATCCTCAACATCCCCTTTAAGCATTCCACAGTGCTTGCACCTTATATAATATTAAAAGTGATTGGAAAAAATTGAAATTGTTCCTAGGGACATCTGTAAAAGAAGCCAAGAATCACTTGAACCAGAATCAATCAAACGATGGAGTACTATGCTAGAGCTCTTCAATGATAAATATCAAACTTATTCATGAGTGTCCAATTTGAAAAAAAAACAAATCCAAGGATGGAAGTAAGGGATCCATGAATCCCTTGATGGGGCAATGGAGAGGTATTATTCACTACTACACATATGCCTAGGCCATGGATTCTCACAACAGGAACAACTAAGGCACATTACAGATGGGCTACAGAACAAGACCAGAGAGACCCTTAGGATTTATGCCCAAGGTCGATTATCAGAGATGTCTATTCATCATATATAGATATTAATTAATTAAGTAGCAAAAAAGAATGAGTATGACTTAATCACAAGCATTTAAGTGTGACTACTTGGTATCCCAGTAGTGTACCTAGGCCATGTCCTTGGTAATCCAAGTGGTAGTCGTGCATGAGGTCCAAGATGTGTACGGATGATTAAGGAATGGATGCTCATCACACTTAGGCTAGTCTAGACTCTCTTCCCCTATCTCCTCTTAGCTTAGCTTCCTCTCTCCCTTTTCCTCTTAGCTTACTTAAAGTTATTTCCAATTACCTTTACGAGTAGCATTAGTTAGGAACATATCATACACCTCACTCTAGACTAAATGATACGTGACAAAGAAATTACTAGTCCAGGTGGGAAGACAACAAACTACGATCAACGAGTAACTATCTAGATACCACAACTAGCCTGTCTACGAAGTTTGACTGAATTGTGCATGAAACACTTGTATTCGTATGGTTAAGTGTAGGGGTACCTTGCCACTCATCATTGGCGACGTTGCCAGGGATGGTGCTAGTTATTTAGATTAGTTACATCATACAAGATCACTTTAACATAGTATTAATGATATATATTTCATCAAAAAATATAATAATAATAATTTTAATTAAATCACACACAAATTCACAACAATGTCTCTCTCACAAGACTATGATAATGGAATAACTAGTAAGGCAATTCATTGGAGAACCAACAAATTGTATGATGAAGAAGATGAAGTTTGGAGTGCCCAATCTGATGTGGGGGTTTCCTATAAACATAAGTGAAGACAAAATTATCCCAACCCATGAATGCACAACATACCTAGTGACGCTGAACCCCAATTGGCCACTACAAGCTTGACAGAAATACAAGAGGTTGTTCGAATATCTTGTAGGCATTGCAAAGAAAGCCATCTACCCAGGCTTGATTTAAACAAGTTTCCTAAGTTTTTAGGAGGCTACGATTTAGATTCGCAACAACATTTACAAGCCTTCTACAATGCCTATGCATGGAACAACATAGATAATGGATGAGAAAATCTCAAGCTCTTTCCTATGACACTTGTTGGACACNGTTATCAAACCTAAATAAGAGTGTTAGCCTTGAGGAAACAAATCCAAGAGTGGAAACAAGCACAACATGAACCCTTGGACATGGCCTTAGATAGATATTATGCATTGTTAAATGACTGCCCAGGCCATGGGTTCTCCGAGGAAAGGCTAATGTACCATATCATAGATGGGCTCCATAATGAAACAAGGGAAACCCTAGGGATGTATGCTCGAGGTCAACTATATGAACTATGAATCCATCAAGTCCAAGAGCTTATTAAGTGGGTAGAAAAAGAAGAAGCAGAAATAGCTAAATGGGAGAATGTTGAAAAATCTCAATAGGCCCAAAACCTTAAATTAACAAGGGCCCATGATAATGAAGAGGAGAAATCAACTCACCTCAAGGAGGTGGAACCATCTTTGTCAACACTACAATCATTGGAGGAAATTGAGGAAATGATCAATAAGATGATGGAATGGATGCATAAAAAATGCAGAGAATATACCAACATTATTGGAGGTCGAGTCATGACAAACCAATAAGCAGGACAAAATACCCTTAGACAATTGGAAAGAAGGTTTGAAGAGAATAAGAACTTAACTGCCAATCATACATATCAATGTAACATTTGCTTGTACAATCACCCCAAGGGCCAATGTCCAATCTTGTCACAATTACAAGAGCATTGGGGAAGAGTGTTACACCTAGAGTTCATACAAAGATACTGTGTTCAATCATAGTGGCAACAATCCCAGTTGTGGGGGAGGCCACCCTCGAATTGGGTACACCCTTCATATCATCTGAACCTAAGTGCTTATCAAGTCCAATATCCTGTTTCTCCAACTGGGTTAACATCCTCCATCTCACCACATTATTATTATTCTCCTCACTACTATCAACTTGTATCCTCTTGAACACCACCAACACTTTGGATACCTTACACTTCTCCTCAATTTCAAAATTTTCATCCTTCACCTCCTTCTACATCACCACCAAGTGTTCTAGAGGGTTTTGTGCCACCGCACTAACCCACGAATGTTACTTATGCTGCTACTGTCAATAGTAGTGGGAATCTCCACAACATCATAGGCATTCCTTCTTTAGACATGACCGTAAGAAGGGACAACACACTTCTGAGCTCACTTCACCTTCCAACCTAGCACAAGTCCAACACTGTGGTGTAGCTCCCTCCTTGAAGCCAATGCCTCATGTTACCTTATCAGGGCCACCACTCAATACTCCAACCACCATGTGGCCCAATGAATATAGCCACATGAGGAGACATGTTGATCCTTGCATACCATCTTACAGTCAAGGATGCCATAGTGTGTTAGCCACTCATCAATTAACTACACCTTATAACCTACCCCATTATGCCAACTATAATCAAGTGTGTAAAGCCCACTTGGGGTAGATTCCAACCACCACATCAAAAGACACATAGTGGTTCAAATATGACTAGATCCCAATACATCTAACATGCAAGGATCCCAAATTTTCATTTACTAATCCTTTCCATACTCAACCATTTAGTTATGGGGGATACCCCCCATTTTAATAACAAGCAAGATTAATAAATATTTTTCATTTTCTTTAATTTTAAATTTTTTATTTTTTTTTGTTTTCTAGTTTTTTAATCTTTCAATTTATTATTTTTTCTTTTTGTCTTTTTATGATTAATCTCCTCTACGAATAAAACACTCATGTGACTCATTGGTTGAGGTGTTTTTTTATGCTATCAAGTCTCACGTGACTAATTATTTGGACAATGAGCTCACAACATCCATCCAACCATTCTATTAATAAGAGGTTCTACCCTGGGTATAATGATATTCCTAATCTTTAAAACTTAAAGTAATTTTTGTGTTATTGTGCCCAGAATGAAGAAGGATGGACCAAGAGGGAATGGTTAGGGTGTGACATCAAGGGGACTTGTGGATTCTCTTTGGTGACATTTGTTGGAGTTATCATGCAACTTGGTTGTACTAAGATCCTTGTAGATCTAATGAAAAATGGGAGTAAGAGTAATGCAAAGGCACTCAACCAGAAAATAACAATAACGCTATTCTAGGGAGTCCCACTAGAAAGACATGCACCCACGCTTGAAGGTAGGCAACTTCTCTGGATTAAGCAATACTTAAAAAAAAGTGCCACAAAAAAAATCACTCCTCCTTTGTATGAAATGCCAAGTGATCGTACGCCTTGCTGTCATGGTGCTCTTATGGTTGTCCATCATTGGATGAAGCAATGCATTGTCACTGATCGAAGGAATGGACTTAGTTCTAAATTTGGACTGACGGGTTAATGACACATTAATCATGCCTTACATTGAGGATTCATTGTGCCTTGGGTCAGATACCTCATATCCCAATCTCTACAATCCCTTTTATAATTTGCCTCATCTCACTGTTCATGTATTTGGGACTCGTGACTTGTGCAGCATTGAATTCATACCTCACTATGGTGGTATCTACATGTGTGTGTTTTATGGAATTGGTATGGATTACATTTACTCCTTCTAGTGCCTACAAATATTTTAAGGTGTGGTTACACAAGGGCATTATAGGTTGGAACCTCCTTTGGGGAGGACCCACTTGCGTAACCCATGTAATTTGCACTTATAACACATATACCACACATCATTCAATACCCTCTAAGTATTACCAACATTCTTCTTTCCCTTATTATCCTTGTGGTTCTAATTTTCCTATGAGCTAACACATGTCCTTTTTCCCCCTACTCTTCATAATTTTCATTGTCAGATTTTACATCATTATACTCTTTGTGCCTTTAAGACTAGTTTGTACTACCCTTGAAAACTTTACATTGACCTACACATCCTCAGTTTATACCTTGAAGTTTCAAAAAATTTAATTTTTTTTAAAAATTTTGGTAAATTTTTCAAGTTCCCTATTTTCGATAGGATGCGATATCAAGTCCCCGATATCAAGTCCGACGCGATATTGGGTCCCCACTAGCAGGTATGCAATATCATGTCCTTAAAAATATATATATATGGACCCCTTGCACCTATCAACATTATTTGTAACTATTCACAAGGGGGAATTTTTTCAAATTTTCTTCTACGACTTGCGATTGGGCATCTCTTGCTTCAATAACCATAACTCGCTCACTGGTGCTACGATTTTCATTCCATTTGAACCTACTTGAACCCAGAGTGTCCAACTTAGTCGTGGGGGAGGGGTACACACCAAATTATGAATAAATCTTTTGAAATTCACCATCACTTGAAGGACACTATCAAGGGTAATTAGTTATAAAAATAATGAACATGTGCCAAAAACAATTACATCTCCTTATCTGGGAAACTAAACTCTAAAACCACCTAAGTAAAGTGGACCAAATATTAAAACCTTTTAGGGGACATTTTCCTAACTTTAAAATTACACAGAATCAAAATAAAGTCATTAAGATAAGAATTAAGGTATAACTTAACTTTGGTAAGCAACCTTACTAATGATTGGCCCGTGTGATTGTAGATGGCCCTAAAGCGTGGACAACAAGAAGGTCCCTCTCAAGGTGTTTTTAAGCAACCTAAGAGAGGTAAAGAATAGATGCTTGCCAAACAACATGCAGAATAGGAGAAATAATCTTTTAGTATTCATCAAGAAGAAGGCCCTGCCATTGTACAATCGAGATAGGCAGAAGGAGGAGCTATTGTAATGCTTGAATAGGGGCGACACCTCACGTTGCCCCCAAAATGCATCCAAGCCATCTGCGAAAGGTCCACATCAACTGTAGTGATCATGGAATTAAACTTCAAACCTTTCACAAAATTTGCTCTTGAGGTCGTTAAGGACCACCTTAAAGGGTCCCCATTATGGCCTATCCACTCTGAAAGCGGTGCCTGGTACTTAGGAGAAATGTACCAATTTTGGCACAATAAAGAAGAAGGCACCATAGTTGACATTTGTGTTGTGTTTGTTGATTTTTCCATCCAAGCCATTTTGGAAGTGTTAAACCTTCTAAATACAGGGCCAAAGGTTGCTTGTCTATTTAGTCGCTCTGATGCTGATGCGCGATGGGTTTGGTTTGACAAGGCATACGGTAAGGAAGATAAGACTTATGGGAAGCTAATGTGGGAAGAGAAGATATACTTTAAAATTGGAACTTATCACATCTTCCCCAAAAATGGATTAAATAGAATTTCAACATATGTGGCAAGAGGAAGTGAAATATTGATGGAAAAGGTAAATGCTAACCTGCCTCATCTATATTTCATGGAGATCTTAAGGCAGCTTGAAGAACGCAAGATAGGGAAGTTTGCGTTGCTCTTTCCTTGTCTCATTAGGAAGCTATGCAAGTGTGCTAGTATTCAGGGATACACCAATGATGTCCTCAAAAAAGCCCAAAATGCCTCGTAAACTAACCTGCTAAAGCCACCTGCTACAAGGAAAGTTGCTCGTGAGGTGTTAGGGCTAGAACAAGGACACGAATAGACAATGGGGCCCACTGCAACTCAACTTGCATGGCCCAACCAACCTCAAAGCATGGGACCCAGTCAACAACAAGAAGTAGGGCCTAGCATAAGCTAGTGAGATCAACCACCACCATCGCCGTAGGATTACCGACCATTGATGAGCCATCTCAAGGCCTTCGTTGAGACGGTTAGTTGGGGAAGTTGTGATGATGCAAATATCTTCCACATCATCCATGATACTGTACGGTCCATTGTCTCTATAGATCATGCACAGGGTGAGGTGTCCATTTAAACAAGAGGAGGAGAGAGCTATTGGTCACAATAGATTTTAGGAAACATTGCATCCTTCCAAGTGCAATTGGAGACTAGTGAAGGGGCCGCAGTGGTGGTCATGTAGCACCAGGATGCAACAGGAGCTGTAGAAGTCATAGACCACATCAAGGAATCTTTTAATGTCCTTGTTGTGCCACTGACAGATCTCATAGGAGCATGCGATGCTCAAACTCTGGCTAGTCCCTCAATGACTCCTACAAAACATGAGGATGTATTTGATCGATTATTGCAAATAGGACAGGTGATGACATCCTTATTTGACATCCCATAGGATGTTACAACAACACAATTTGACCTCATCTTCACTAAGGGAAAGCTGGTCATGACAAAGATGAGGGCCGAGCATGCAAAAGCAGAAGTAACAAGACTACAAGAAAGGCTCGTAACCTTGCAGGCTGCATAGTGGGATCCCTCTCAATTCGTTCTTGTAGACCAGATGGACACCTTCAGGACCAAGCAATTGAAAAAATTGCTAGTGGAAAATAAAAATAGGGTAGAGGAAAAACAGAATGCTAATTGGGATGTCTCCATGGCACAAGCGTAAACTTACACGCACGCCAAGGCACTTAAGGCCTTACAAGAAGAAAACAAATAGCTTGCTACCGACAATCTTCGGTTGAACTCTGTAGAGAAATAAAAGAACATTCTTGAAGAACATTTTTAGTGGCTATGAGAACAGTTGATCAGGGTCAACTAGGACATGAACCGTTTGTCTAGAGAAAATAAAACCCTCTCAATGGAGGAGGTACGTGCCATCCGTCAAAAAATAGCCATTGAAAGAAGTGTGTGTTAGAACAAGGCCAAGCAGCATGAAAATTTAAAAGAACACTTTTGAGACTAGGTGGGAATGTACAAAAAAATCATCGAGAAGAAGATCCATATGGACAAGGCCCACATCAATGCTTTTAGTGCTCAACACACTGATTGGTGGGCCATATTGGACACATATGCATTTGTCCACTAGGTGGAACTTAAGAGTTGGGACCTGTAGATTCAATATCTAACAAAGTACATGGAATTGGAAAATTTGTGGTATGCCAATCTATCCATGTTGATAGCAGGGAGCCCGAGGATAGAGCTCAAGAAACAGGTAGCCACCACCTACACCAAGTACAAAGCAGAATTTGCAAAACACAAGAAAACATTGCAGAAGCTTGAAGTCGCAAATTCTAAATTAGAGGTGGTTAAAGCAAGCTACCAAGGATAAAAATATGTCGTAATAGACTTGGCTTGATGGCTTACAAATTTTTAGAAATACAGGGACAAAGTTAGAGCCCATGAGGAGGAATGATGGTTGTTTGTGGCCTGGTATGTCAAGGCCAATCAAATGTTTCTGCAACTACCGTGCCCATGGGAGGTGCCACCTCCATCAAACATTAGAGCATTAGCATAAATGGCACAAGACCCCCAAATTGAAGAGGAAAAGCTCCGAGCACTACTTCAACATAATCAAATTCCAAAACCTGGAGCACAAGACAAGGGGAAGCAACCCATGGAGGAGCCACTGCCACCAGGAACCACATGAGTTCCATCCAATTTTATAATTCTATGATTTTTGCATTTTTTGTGTTGTGTCCAAATTTTGTTTTATTAAGTTCTCCACTGTGGCATGAATGAATTTCTTGTCAGTCAATAATCCCATACCTATCCACTGTGTAATCAATGGCGCTTGTTCTCATTTTGACTCGAAGATGAGTTTTCCTTCAGTCGTGGGGGTATGATGAATCATGATTCATTTGGTTACGATATCGGGTCCACGATATCAGGTACGCAATATCGGGTATGTGATATCGCATCCAACAATGATATTGGATCCATGATATCATGACTCGTGCATGAGCCTATAAATACACATTTAGGTGCATAAGAGAAGGAGTCTTTGGTCAATTCTTAGATAGTTAGAAATTAGTATTAGAGTAGGATAATTTTGTCATTTTTTTCCTCTCAACCCTCTCTCCTAGTACATGCCCACAGTGTGGTGATTGTAATTGTACGACATCATTTATTCGAGTGTAATGTACTTGGACATGCACATGATCAAAAATAAAGATTGAGATTACTTCATCATTGCAACATTCACTTAGTTTAATTATTTAATTATTATTGTTATTTGTTGCTTTCATAGTTAACATCTCTTTACCCTAAACTCCTATTAAACACGGAATGAGTATGACTTAATCACAAGTATTTAAGTGTGACTACTTGGTATCCAGTAGCATACCTAGCCCATGCACTTGGTGATCCTAATGGTAGTCATGCACGAGGTCCAGGATGTGTACAGATGATTAAGGAATCGATGCTCATCACACTTAGGCTAGTCTAGACTCTCTTCCCCTATCTCCTCTTAGCTTAGCTTCCTCTCTACCTTTTTCTCTTAGCTTACTTAAAGTTATTTCCCATTACCTTCAGGAGTAGCATTAGTTAGGAACATATCATACACCTCACTCTGGACTAAACCATATATGACAAAGTGATTACTAATCTAGGTGGGAATACAATGAACTGCAATCAATGAGTAACTATCTGGATACCACAACTAGCCTATCTGCAGAGTTCGACAGGATTGTACGTGAAACACTCGTATTCATCTGGTTGAGTGTACAGGTACCTCGCCACTCATCACAAAGGACGCAGTTGTGGACCAAACTTCAAGAATTTCAACCAAATCATTACACCAGTCTACAACAAGCATGAAAGACAAGTGTGTGCATAGGAGAGATTAGGAACCATGAAACCAAAAGACACCTAGTGGCCAACAACTAAGAATGTTTAGTTATCTAGAACATGCATGGAATAATCTAAACTGCTTATTAAATCCTCTTTTCAGAAAATGATCCCAACTAAGAACTTACAAATGGAAATATTAAACCACAATCATACACCAATAGAAAGGGGAACTAAGAACTTAGATGATAAAAATTTAACTACCATCATGATCACATGGTATGATAACAAAAAAACTAAATAATTTAGGATGGTAAGTAAAAAACCTCAAGTATATGATCCAAGGGAACTAGGATGCATTTCCTAAACATAACCCATGAGTTCAATCATGGGGGAGATATCTCATCCTAATTTAGGAATTAATAAGTGCTTTTCAAATTTTTTGTTTTACAATTATTTTTCATTATAATTTCTTGCTATACCTTTTCAAATTTCTTAATACATTTTCCTTTCTTTTATGCTTTTGAATTTCTTAATTATTTCATATTTTTCCATTCTTTAACATTTTTCATTTGTTACACCTTTTTCTATTTTTTACCATCTTTTTCATGCTTTTGTAAATATTTTTTATTACTAATAAAACACACCAAGAATAAAGCAAGATGTATTCTAGTAAGGTGAAGATTTCTCTATGTTATCAAGTCATAAGTGATTGATTATTTGTACAGTGAGACCACAACATTCATCCACCCATTCCATTAATAAGAGGTTCTTATCATGCCATAATGATATTATTTCCATTATAAAAGTAAGAGTAAACTTGTGATCATTATGCGTGGATTGAAAAGTGAAGAACCCAACGGGAATGAAAAGAGTGTGACATCAAGGGGTTTTGTGGATTTTCTTGGATTACTATTGTGAGTTTTATCCTATTGCTTAGGTTGTATTATATCCTTGTAGATCTAAAGAAAAATGAGAGTAAGAGTACAATAAGTGTTGCCTTACCATGTCACTAGAAAAACATGTTACTCATGCCTGAAGGTAGTTCTTTGGTAAGGTTGACATAGTTAAAAATAAAATAAATGCAAAAGAATAAATTTCTAGGGGTCCCACTCAAAAGACATGTTACCCATGCTTGAAACTAGGTGGTTTCTTAGAAATTAAAAAATCATAAAATATTCAATGAATAAACTCCTCCCTTGGACAATATGCCAAGTGGTAATGCTCCTTGCAAAAATGGTAGTCTTATAGTTGTAACTTCAAGAGATGAAATAATGTGATGTCACTAGAAAGTGGTTTGAACTTGGTTTGAATCTTAGAAAGAAGGGCTAATGATAACTTTAACCATCAATAACATGCAAGGATTCATTATGCTTATGGTAAGATACCTCACATCCCAATTTTTGCAATCCCTTCTAAAGTCCATCTCATCTCACAGTATAGTTAATCATAACTTATGGTTTTGTATAATCTAGTAGTATGTTTCAAATTCAATGATACTAATATGTGTGTTTTGCTAGACAGGTATGTCTTACATTCAACTCTTTAGTGCCTAAGGACACTTTTAGTCATGGTTATATAAGGGCACTAACGGCTAGAGCCTACTTTGGGGAGGACCCACTTGTATAACTCTTGTATTTCATATTTGGCAAGTAGTTCCACATCATCTTGTGCCTTCTAGAATAATCAAGACTTAATAAATACTTTCATATCATCAAAAAATATGTTCATACGTCAAAAATTCATTACCCATCTCTTATCCATACAATGAACTTTCATTGCTTGAGATTCTTTCTTCATGAACTTTGAAAAATATGCATCATTCATGGCCTATGATCCTTTAGATAAGCTGTACATCTTCTAGACATTCCAATTGACTCATTGTATTTCCTAAAAAAATTAAAATTTTTAATGGTGATGTTGTAGCTACAATGTCATAGGTGTTGGCACATTTGGCCATTTTATGGAACAGTAAGACTCCTGATATGAAAAATAAAACTCATGGGTTTTATTTTTGGTAAATTTTCAATAACTTACAAAAGTTATCAAAGTTATATAAGTTATTGAAGGCATATCAAAGTTTAATTGCCCGGTTGTTAAGACTTTGTGGTGTAAGTCAAAGTTTGAATGAGATGACAAGATTGTTATGGGTGTAATTTTGGGGCAAAGAAACTGGTGTTGGGATATTCCAGAGACATTAGCAAACAACCGCTACCGGTGCAGAAAATATTCCAAAAATACAAATGTTTTAGTGTTACGCTCTTTTGCAGGCTCGTGATTTTGCAAAATGCCCAAAACCCTCACTCACGTAGTTGTTAGCAATACAGCAGACCATGGGATTCCTGGGCATGGGTCTGCGGAAGGCATACACAACAGCAAAATTATACATGTAACATCGTTGTCTGAATGTGCTCCAGATGGCTAAATGCCCATTTTACCTTCCATAATTTTTCTCAACGCAGCCCTATTCGCGGATTCCGCTAACGATTTGGTGGGTTCAACAATAGAATTGGAGAAATTAGGCAAGAATAATTGCAGAATTGATGAGGGTTCTTTCGTTGCCGACGCAAATTCAGCATTTGATTGGAGTTTTGGGCATCCTTGGAAGAATTCATGGATCTGTTTTCCGTTATTAGGGCTTTCGGCAGGGTTAAGTTTGCAACGGCGCCAACACGACACAACTGCGACAGCTGCAACAACGACGACGATGGCTGCGACGGCGACGGCGGTGGCAAAGCAAGGCATGAAACCCTGGCCGCAAGCCTGCACAGAACCAGGCCAGAAAAACCCGTGGCTGAAGGCGAGCGCAGCAGGGCAAGTGCGGTTGCGATTAGAAGATAACAACTAAAATTGTAGAGCCTAAAATTTCCAAATCATATCATCATCAAAACTTGCAGGCATTTTCAAGAAGCAGAGGTTACAACAGTTACAGATCCGTACGTAACACACGGTAACGTTTCCTGACACGGAGGCTGAGTCTTCTCCTGTGAAGGTAGTTGCTGGTAATGATTTTTGGCCAGAAAAGATATTTTGGATCAGTTGCAGGATCGGTGGCTTTGCCTTCGGGCTCATATTTCGGGTCATTCCGAATTTTAATTACAATTATCAGGGATGTAAAAATAAAATCAACTACTGCTACCACCAATTAGGGATATTAGACAAATTACTTACAAAGGCAATATTCATAATATGTACAAATATTAATTCCTTCTAACTTTATGAGTAACCTCCTAACCATAATTAAATGAGTAAGTTGTAACCTCCTTACTTGGGAGAAAAGTTAGCTAGGATATTTTAGCAAGTAATCTCCTATTGGTTGGCCAAGTTACTTGGGAGAGAAGTTCGATGAGATATTTTTAAATATGCAACTTCCCTACCTACCTTGGAACCCTATAAAAAGGCTTCAGGGGTCAAGAAAAAGAGGGGGGAAATCATAATCACAAGAGGTCTCACACATCACACTTGGGATCAAAGAAGATTTGTAAAGAAGATTGCTTGCAAGATGGCTTGCTAGAATAAAGATTTCAGCCTCTTTGTCATGGTCCTATGAGTTATGTACTTCATTTTTTATTTTTTTTAAATTGCTTAGCTAGTGGTTTAGATA
>MNCI01019264.1:102316-117945 GCA_015680685.1 Gnetum montanum | reverse complement strand
CTCATTGAATGCATTTGAAGTATATTCACCACCATTATTAGTAAGAAAACATTTCAACTTTAAACTTTTTTGTGTCTCTATTTAGTAACAAATGAATTAAAAATATTTAAAATACCATCCTTGAACTTTATTGGAAATACCCATACTTTCTGTCTATGATCATCAATGAAAGTAACAAAATACAGCGAACCACCTAATGATGCAATATTTATTAGACCACAAACATTAGAATAAACAAGTTCCACTTTATTTTCTCCTCTACATCCCATATTTCTAAGAAAAGTTACCCTTTTTGATTTACCAATAGCATAATTGTTGCAAAATTCTATGTAGCTTACTTCAAATTTGGGAATGCAAGAATGAGATTGAAGTACCTTTAAATTAGAATAACTAATATGGCCCAACCATTTATGTCATAAATTAGTATCCTCCTCTATAGTAACTGTAGCCACAAATTCATCTTGCAAACATATATTAGCTTCTAAAGTATACATTGTGCCAGTCTTTTTACCCTTCAAAATTGTTAAAATGCACTTGGTAATTTTTCCACTAATTATTTCCACATGAAAAATTTAAACCAAAATGATCAAATTGAGAAACATAAATCAACCTTTTAGAAACTTCAAGAACATGCCTAAAATTATTAAGAGTGATTTTAGGCAAATGAGGCTACTGTAAAACAACACTTCCTATACCAGCAATTTTTAAAGGAACACCATTAGTAGCATAAAAAACACTTGATGAAACTGGTTTATAGGAAGTAAAAATAAGGGAAAGTATGAAATGAGGCTCTTGTGTTTATAATCTAAACATCTTTTATTGTGTTTAAATAAAATACTATAGGTGATTCAACTACAATAAAATCTAAAGAAAATTCACCCTCTATATGATTTATTTGTAAACCTGCATTACTTTATGATCTTTCTAACTTCTTTTTTTTTTCTCTTTTGTTGCAGTGATGCTTTCCACTCTTTGTAACCATGACAGTCCCTCTTCATGTGAAACATTTTGTGGCAAAACCAACATTCAATCTTGCTTTTAGAATTTCATCTACTTTTACTTCTTTCCCTACTTTAATTAGGTCCCTTGCTTTGATCACATTTATTAGATCTATGTCTATTTGAAACTATAAAAGCATTACCTAATAAATGACCTTGTCCTTAAGGTAATTTTTTTTTGGCATATTGAAGAGTAGAAACAACATCATCAAAATAAATATTACCAATGCTCATAGAGGTAGTAATAGCTATAATAATTGGATTCCAAGATTAAAGTAAAGAATTTAAAACCGCATAACACTTCACTTGCTTTGGAATTATCACTTTATGTTCTTCAATTTTAACAAAAGAAGCGATCATATCATCTAGATGATCTTGAAAAGAAACACCTTCTTTCATTTTGCATTAAAAACCTTTTGATAAATATGAAACTAATTTAAACATGAAGCTTTATCAAACCTATTTTTCAACTTTACCCAAAAAACATGAGGATATGTTTCATTAGAAAGAGATGCCAAAATTTCGTTGCTTAAATAGGGATAGATTAGCATTAGTGCTTTTTCTTGCAACCTTTTCCAATCATCATCTAACATCTTTGCAGGTTTTGAAGGATAAAGGATCTTATTAGACTCCTTTTGTGCCAAGATATCTTTCATCAACACACTTTATATGTTCCAATTCTAACCAACAAGCCTATTTTTTGTCTGTAACCACTCCATCAATGTGCCTCAATACCACATATTATGAAATTAATTAAATCTCCCAATTGAAATAGCAAAGACAACAAGAAAAACACAAACAAAAATTTATGTAAAACCCCCAAGGTGGGAAAAAACCATAGGAACCAGTGCAGAGCTCTTCTTTTATCTAAATAAAATATCCTAGGGACACAAGTCATCCTTGATAACTTTCATAGCTTGTTGTTGTTATTCTGGTGATGCATAACACATCTTCCCACCCTTTAATTTATAGGAGAAAGCAATGGTCTTTTTTCTATTACAAACTTTAGATAATTTTAGAACCTAGTAATCATATCTCAAGAAATGATTACAAAGTTGGAAGTTATGACAAACATAACTTAAATTGATAAAAAAATAGAGGAAGAGTTTTCTTCACATTAATTGATAGTTTAATTTTTCACATTAACCGACAGTTAACAAATCGGCGTATATGTTGATATACCTAAACATTTATAAGAATTTGACAATTATAAAAATATTAGTTATACTTAAAGCCAATAAATTCAAAATCCTTTGGGATCATTGTAATAGTTAACCATTAAGTTCTTTTTCACATACATAAAAAATAGCTAATAAAACTATAACAAAATAGTCAAAAACCTAGACAATAGTAAAAACAACAATAAAATTAGATAAAACCTTAAACAATAGTTAAATCAATAAACCATTTAAATAACAAAAGGTTTGGGATCCTATGAGACTCTTTTATTTATTTGAAAATCTTTTGAAGCCTACATTTGGGATCATTACAATAGTTAACCACTAAGTTCATCTTTTTTACATGCATAGTAAAGAAAGCTAACAAAAAATAGTAAAACCATTCAAATTCTATAATGATAAATAACAAAACAATAAAAATAACAAAATACTTAAAAACTTAGATAATGGTAAAAATAGCAATAAAAATAGTTAAAAACCTAGACAATAGTCAAATTAGTAAAATATCTAAATAATAAAAGCTTTGAGATCCTATGAGGCTATTTTTTTTGTATTCCCTTGAAACCTAGACATAACAAAAGGAATATAAATATGTAACTCAATAAATTAGTAACAATAAGAACTAGCTCTCCCTACTCTTAGCTTGTTTTTTCAAATATAAATTTAGAAGAAAACAAAAGCATAAAACGTATCCATCTACAACACAATATCATAGAATAAAATAACTTAAATTATAAATGAAGGTAGCTAAAATTCAATGTAAGAGCCTTTATAGCCTCTTTTAATGTTCATGATCAAAATCCAAAAAAAAATTACTAAATTTATAAATTAGCAAATATTAATGATAGGAACTCAATCACCCTACTCCTAGCTCTATTTTATACATAGAACATAATAAAAATTTAGAAAAAATAAAAGTACAAAAGGAATCGTCTACACCACAACATCATAGAATGAAACCATGTAAAATTGAGCATGATAGCCTCTAAAATATTTCTTACTATTCATGATAAAAATTAAAATTAAAATTGAAAAAAAATATTGACAAGAACACAACAACCTCCAATACCTTTCTTACTATTTATAAGGAAAATCAAATTAATAAATATTAATGAGAAGAATTAGATCATCCTACTCCTCATTCTATTTTTTCAATAATAATAAAATGTAGATTTATAAAAAATAAAAACACACAAGCATCAATCTATAAACATGACATCATAGAAGAACTACATTAAAACAAAGTGTAGATACAAATCATAAACAAAGAAAATGCTTTTAACAAATAAAAGAATAGTAGTAGTCATACAAAAAGAAGCATCATGATAATGAATGATTGTTGCTACCACTATGCTTTGCTATTTTTGTGAATACAAACTTGATGTAAGCTTTAAATCAAATTGGCTAAACAAAGTGAAATTAGCTAAGCATAGGGCATGTCAAAAAGGAAGGCATGTGAAGCTTTTATATGTCAGGTGTTTGATGAGTTGTATCAAGCTTAACATTTTAAATAAGGTCTATATCATGTAATACTGTGAATGACAATTCAATAAATTTTAATTAACAATTTTTTAATATTAGTTACACTATTTATGTTAAACAATTTTCTCTAATTATTCATTGTGTCTATCCACTTAATCAATATGATAATTTTTCCAAACCTATATCTTTAATTTATGTACAATTTGATATGATAGAATGAGCTAGACAAACACACAAAAAAAAAAAAAAAATCTATTTTGCATTTGTTTTCATAATCTTAGTGCAAGTTTACTTGACACCATGATATTATAAATCTCATAGTGTGTTATAATTTAAACTATGTTTTCTATTATTAAGATCTACATAATCAATTTTATTTCTTCGTTAGAACTAGTAACCATAATATCAAAAAATCTTTATATGGTATAACAACATGATTTATGTAGATTATGTATTGGCACACCATTGTTATGCTACAATGGTAAAGTTGATGAGTACATTAAATGCATAGATAAGTATAAATGAAAATTAAACTAACTTCATTTTACATTACTTGTACATCAAACATTCTATTAAATTTGAGCATAGTGAAGCACAAGCACTTAGTGATTGTCTAGTAATTGAATTTGCATTGTTGATTATCTTTCTTCAGATGAGTTGTTCTTAATGTCACTTTGAGTTTAGGCTAAAAATGATGTGAAAAATAAGCAATTTTTGAATCTAAATTCATTTAAGTCAAATTTTAGTTAACACTAATTATTTCTTGTGTTAGTTATAGAATTTGTTAGTTGTGCAATGATTTACATAGTTAATAAATTACATATACATACTCAAACCATGACATTACACCCTAGCTTTGTAGTTTATGCGACAACTATTTCATGAAATGGTTCATAATGAAACAGGATAAGGATAGATATAGGGATCATCAAAGAAAAAGTATGATGTTCAAGCACCTTATCCATCATTGTCAAAATACATAGAAATAGATACACAATCACACACACTATTCCTACCACCGCAATCAAAATCCTACAATGGAAACCCCCATAGTAAGGTATCAACAATTTTTTGAAAGGATAATAAGAAGAAAATAAAGTTTCATTTAGCTATGATTTTCCACTATGAGGCAGTGGTCAACAAATCAAGAAGTTGGTATGACTCACTCACTGGGAAAATATGGAAACTAGAGCGACCGCAGCAGCATCTGCAACTGGAGGGACTGCGGCTGACGCCTCTGCAACTAGAGCGATGGTTGCTGGACAGACTGGAGCATCTACGATGGTAGGAGCAGGAGTGGCGACATTAGCCGAGACGGTGGGTGCAGGGGCCCCAGCACGGGAGGCAAGCGGACCAGAGGGGTAGCCACAGATGGGTGGAGATTTTGGAGAATGCTCCAAAGTGGGAACGGAAATAAGAATCAAAGTTAGAGGGCCCGACGCAGACATGTTGAAGAGATTGGAACGCAGCCTGATCGGCAAGTTTGTGTCCGAAGGGGCCCGACCTCGCATCGATCTGATCCGGTGCTGGGCCTAGAACGCATTTGGGTTAGACTCAGTGACGGTTTCTTGCCTAGTTGACGATCGCCTCCTATTCGGCTTCGCCTCCTTGGAGGAGCGAGAACAGGTCCTTGTGGGAGGGCCTTGGTTCTACGGCATGCGCGTGCTGGCCTTGGCATCCTGGTGCCTTGAAGCCCACCGGGACCCGGCACTGTTTGCACATGCACCGGTCTGGGTGCGGCTATATGGCCTCCCTCTCGAGTACTGGTCACCGGTGTTTCTGCGGTCACTGGCGGATCTGCTCGACGATTTCATCAAGTTTGACCACTCCATAGCCGTCTTCGATCACCTGAGGTTCGCAAGGTTTTGCGTTTGGCGACCTCTCCTCACGCAGGAACTAGTCAAGGAGCTGGTTCTCATCACGGACCTTAGTGAAGAGTGGGTCCAAGTTTTGTTTGAGAACCAGTCAGGGGCGCAGGCCCAGCATCATCGGCTGGGGAGCGACCAGGGCCACCCAGCAGGGTACACGGCTACGCCTGAGGATGGATGGTACGTTGTTGGAAAGAAAGGCCGTGTGGCCAGCAAGAAAATGTCGGCACACAAAGAAGGGGCTCGACGGCAGGGGAAGGGCGTTGCCCTGAAGGGAGCAACCTCCAAGGCTGCGCCATGCGGGGGACCACTCTAGGGGGAACCAATGGAGTCAATAGCACTGGGTGCTCACTAGGCGGAGCCGTCGGGAACGGGGCAGGGTACCGCGGCCAATGCGGTAAGTAAGTCATATATCTCTGCTTTGGTCAGGTCTGGTGCTCAGCACGCTGCGGGAAAATAGCAGAAGACCTCTCTGGCAGGGGCAGAGCCACAGCAAGGCCCTCACGGAATGCCCTGCACCCCCAGGTCGGGGGGCGGACCCATTTCAACGGTGTCTGTCCCCGTCCCCGGTCACGGACTGGATTAACACTAGTCGGGGTTCGGCGTGGCCCAGCTCCCCTCCCAAAGAGATGCTGAGCCAACACACACCAGGAATGCCAGTATCCCTTCCCACGGCAAAGATTGGAAGACCGGACAACCTCACCCATCGACAGAAGGCCACACAGCTTTTCGTGGATTTGGGAGTGCAGCCCACGCTCCAGGAGGTGTACCAACGTTCCTTGTTTCTATGAAGGTCCTTTCCTGGAACTGCAGGGGCCAGCGTACCCCTTACAAGAGACATACCCTGCATTGTTTGGTACAAGACGAGAAATGTGACATTGTATGCCTGCAAGAAATGAAATTGCAGCAGACGGAGACAGAGACTCAGACTCTCCGGTGGCTGGGGTGGCACAGCCACCTGGCACCCAGCAGGGGGCACGCGGGTGGCCTCGCGATCCTGACCAAGGCTGACTCATACGTCCTGGATATGTCTGACTGGAGCATTACGGTGCATCTACCCAGACATGATGTGTGGATTACCAATGTGTACGGTGCCCAAGGGTGGCAGGCACTTTTTCAGGAGCTCTCTCGGGTCGCGGCGCTTGTTCCCCAGAAGGCCAGTTGGCTATTGATTAGGGATTTCAACCAGAGGCTCTTTGCCTGGGAAAAGACTGGGAATAATTTGGCAGAGCCCCCAGTGGCAACCGAGATGCTTGCCCTGTTATAGCAGTATAATCTGACTGACATGGAAATCGCCGGCTGCGTGTACACCTGGAGCAATTGCAGGCAAGGCGTCGCAAGGGTTCAGTCCCGAATTGACCGTGTTTGGGCCAGCGAAAAATTGCTGAAAGAATGGGATTTTCATGTTTACGATGGCACCCGCATGGCCTCAGATCACCGGCCCATCTTCTGCCAACTGGAGCGGGGAGATTTCTAGAAACAACGTATCTTCCGCTTCGAGCGCACCTGGATCCGCACGCCGTGGCTTGGGAAAATGGTGCAGGACATCTGGCAGAAGTACAGCGCCTTGGTGGACCCGTGCGAATTCCTCAAAAATGAGCTGAGGACACTGAAACAGAAATTAAAAAATTTTAGCCCAACAGAAAAATATTGGTTCTGAACGTGTCGCAGCCAGTTGCAAGCCAAACTGCAGACTATTCAATCACTGTAGGAGCAGCAAGGGAGTAGGGCCGACTTTACTGGGGAGGAGCTTGCCCTACAGGCAAAGCTGCAACTCCTACACCACGAGGAGGAGGAGTACTGGCGCCAGCGGGCTCGTGTGTAGTGGCTGCGGGCAGGAGATCGGCAAACAAAATTTTTCTTCTCAGCCGCGAAGGCTCATTGCAGCTCCCGGAACGGACTGATTCAACGCCTCCTGCAGCGTGAGTCACCGCTGCGCACCAGTGACCTCCTGCAATACTGGCGGCAGGTGTGGGAATGGCATCCAACGGACCCAGTTTCGGTGCCCGTGGGAAAATTTTTAAACCAGGCAGATAATTTCTAGCTCCTAAAACCTTTCACGTGCCAGGAACTGCACGAGGCGCTGCAGAAAATGCTTGCCAACAAGGCGCCTGGGCCAGACGGCTGGCCCATTGAATTTTTAAAAAATTTCGAGGATGTCCTCGGGAAGAACCTACTGGATGTGTTTAATAACATGTTGGCATGGAGGCAGGTTCGAAATGAAATTAATTGCTCACGTGTGGTTCTACTCCCGAAGACGGAGAATCCCACATCCCCCGGTCATTTCCACCCCATTGGGGTCTGTAACTCTTTGCTGCGGTTGTTCTCTCGCCTGCTTGTGGCTAGGCTACAGCCGCTCATGACGCGGCTCGTGGGGAAGCACCAGGCAACGTTCATGAAGGGGCGTCACCTACAGGACCAGGTTCTGCTGCTCCAGGAGATCCAGCACTCCCTTCGGACTGCCAAACTTTCGGGCCTATACATCAAACTGGACATCACCAAGGCCTACGATTCTGTTAGTTGGGCCACCTTGAGGTCTGTTTTGCTCGCCAAAGGGTTTGACCCATCCTTCGTCGACCTCTACTTGCAGATCTAGCATGGAGGACGGTTCTAATTAGATATTGATGGGCAGTTGTGGGGCTTTCATGGGACCGGCCACGGGCTGCGCCAAGGAGACCCACTCTCCCCGCTCCTCTTCCTGATGCTGATGGACCTCCTGCAAACTTACTGTACAGAGGAAGGGGTCCTGGGGTTAAATGTGCACAGCATTCATTGTCTCTCGGCCCACTTCGTGGATGACACCATGATCTACACTAGGGCTGCGGTTCCGCAGGCTAGGGTGATTCTGAAGGCGCTGGACCAGCTGCACCGGGAAGTGGGCCTGGTGCCCAACCTCGAGAAATTAGCTTTATTTTTCACCCACACTCATCCCTCGGTGCGCAGCAAAATTATCCAAATCCTGGGAATTCTCCTGAGGGAGGCGGACGAAAAGTATCTGGGCATTCCCATGCATAACTGGCACAGGCAGCGAACCTGGCAGGCACTCATTGGAAGGATCCAAAAATGTGCAGCCCACTGGACTAATAATTTCCTGTCTCGCAAGGGGAAGATGGTGCTGGCGTCCTCAGTGTTGGGGGCCATGGCAAGGTTTGCTACCTTGATGGACTCCCCACCCCTCGGCGTCATCGCCAAGATTGAACAGACTCTCCAAAATTTCATTTGGTCTAGCAGAAAGGGGGAAAAAAGATGCATCTTTTGTGCTGGTCTAAAATCGTGTGGCCCCGGTACATGGGGGGGGGGGGGTTGGTCTCCTCCCCTTTTCCTTGGAGGTGGCCCTAGGGCATCATAGGATCCTCCAGCGCCTGGTCATTGATAGCGAGGACCCCTCCCTATGGGTGCAAATCCTGAGGGAAAAATACAGCCCCTGGACGGCGGCCAACTCTGACTCCCATATTTGGAGGCAGCTCTGCGCTCAGGTTGGGGCGATGGATAACGTGGAGGAGATTCACCTGCACCCCCGTCAGCTCCTGCAGAAACTGTTCCCTGCTGACCCACGATGGAAACGATTGTGGAAGGGCATCCTCCCTGAAAAAATCAAAGCCTTTGGGTGGCTGATCCTCCATCAGGCCCTCCCTGTCCACGCTTCTCTATAGGACCCGAGTATGGCTATTAATATGCTGTTCCCTATGTGCAATCAGCATGCTAAAACGCAGCAACACTTTGTTCTTGAGTGTCAGGTAACCACGTAGTTATGGAGAACGGCGGGGCTCCACTCTCTGGAGTTCTCTGGCAACTCGGCTACGCTGGCGGTGCTCTGGGTCCTGTGGAGGGCTAGGAATGATTGCACTTTTAAAGGTACAACAATCCCCCCGGCAAGCATCCTTGTAAGAAAGATTTGGAAGCTTTGGAACGAAATCGCCTCCGCACTGGCTCCTCCCGCCACCTCAGAAACTTCCATGCGTACACAACGGGGGTACGGGGGGGTCACCTTGCACGGCGGGACCACCCCCCACGGTGGACAGATCCAAGAGGAGGAGAGGCAGGAACGTAATGTTGGCATCTCTGACCTTATTGGGGAACAAATCCCGAAACTCCGAATGTAGGCTTGGGTTGAGAGAGCCCCCAACAATCGCAGGACCGGCATAGCCCAGATCATTGACGAATATCGACGTCGTAGGGCGGAAGGGCCGAGAAAATAAGGCTCGTCCACGTCTCCCAGCCGGTTGCCGACGCAGGTAGACAGGGCACCCTGGGTGAGGTTTTCTTGGCCGTGGTTTGTTCTCTGTTTCTTGGGGGGTGGGTCGCCTTTGGGTGGCCGTGTGTCCTTGATGGGGATTTTCTAGCCTGGTGTGGGGCCAGCGGCCCTAGCCCGATCTGTACCCATGTACCGCTTCTTTTTTTTTATATTAAAATTCGCCTGACCTTTTTCAAAAAAAAAAAATCAATAAGTTTTGACTTGTTAATATAATTAGATGAATATACTAAATATCTAGCTCCCAGAGTTTGTATCTAGTAACATCTCTTTGATTTAATCTCTCCAAATGCTACAATCTTTCTATGGCTACCTTCTCACCACATTTTGGTCAAGTCTTTAGAGGTTCAAATTTGTCAATGGTTACTACAATGGTTAAAGAAAATAGTAAAGAGTTGGTTTCACGGTTGATGAGTGGCGAGGTACCCCTACACTCAACCATACAAAACGAGCATCGCACACGCGATCTGGTCGAACTCCACAGATGGACTAGTTGTGGCACCTAGATAGTTAGCCTTAGGTCAGAGTTTGTTGTCTTCCCACCTGGACTAGTATTGCATTTGTCATGTATGGTTTAGTCCAGATGAGGTGTATGATGTGTTTCCTAATCTATGCTACTTCTGAAGGCAGTGGAAAATAATATTAACTAATCTAAGCTAAGAGGAAAAGGGTAAGAAAATCTAATCTAGCCTAAGTGCGATGAGCAATCAATTCCTTGATCAACCGTACACATCTTGGACCTCGTGCAGAACTACCACTAGGACTACCAAGCGTAGATCCTAGGTACGCCACTAGGATTACCAAGCGCAGATCCCAAATATGCCACTGGGTTACCAAGCGTAGATCCTAGCTACACCACTGGGCTACCAAGCAGTCACACTTAAATGGTCGTAATCAAGTCATACTCATTCTACGTTCTAGGAGTTTAAAGGTGAGAGAGAGAAAACAGTAAATAACATTAAATAAATAATAAAGTGAATGTTGCAATGATGAAGTAATCTCGATCTTTATTGTTGGTCATGTGCGTGTCCAAGTATGGCACACTTGAATAAAGACATCGTACAATTACATTCATCACACTTCGGGTAGACAAGGGAAAAATCTAACTTTGGAGGGATCAAAAAACTAGAGCTTTGCTACTTTAAAATTGGGATCCTTAAACAAGGGAATGCCGCCTCTTATTTATAAACATTGCGGCAGACTACAATACCGCGGTGGACGCAATATTGCGTACACGATATCGCGGCCTATGCAAAACACATCTCATCATACTCCCATGACTGAATAAAAACTCATCCTCGAGTTACAAGGAGAACAAGCTTCATAGTTTACATAGTGGATAGGTATGGGATTATTAACTAGAAAAAGAAATGGACTAATGCCACAGTGTGGAAAGACACAACACAGAGAAAAAATACTACAACTACAAAAATGTGGAACTCATCTAGTTCCTGGTGGCAGTGGCTCCTCCATGGGTTCTTTCCCTTTGTCACTTTCTCCAAGCTTGGAAGGTTGACGACATTGAAGAATGGCCTAGAGTTTCTCCTCTTCAGTCCAAGGATCTTGTGTTGTCCATGCTAATTTTCTGATGTTTGATGGAGTTGGCACCTCCCACGAACAAGGTAGTTGCGGGAACATCTGATTAGCTTTGACGTACCATGTCGCGAACACCCATCATTCCTGTTCATAGGCTCTGGCTTTGTCTTTGTATTTGTGAAGCTCTGTTAGCCATCGAGCCAAGTTGGTTGGAACATCTTTTTATCCCTGGTAGCTTTCTTTTACCACCGCAAGTTTAGAATTTGCAACATCAAGTTTCTCAGCCAGCTTCTTGTGCTCTGCAAACTCTACTTCGCATTTGATATGGGTGGAAGCTACCTACTGCTCGAGCTCTGACCTTGGGCATCCTGCTGTTAACATGGCAAGGTTGGCATATCTAAGGTTTGCCAACTCTATGTATTCAGTCAAGTCTTGGATCTACAGGTCCTAGTTCTTAACTTTCGCTTGGTGGGCGAAGGCGGAAGTGTCCAATATGGCCCTCCAATCAGTGTGCTGAGCACTAATGTTGTTGATTTGAGCCTTGGCCATATGGATCTCCTTCTCCAAGATTTGTTTGTACATCCCCACCTGATCACAGAAATGCTCCTTCAACTTCTTGTGTCATTTAGCCTCATTTTGCCACGTGCTTATTTCGATGGCTAATTTATGGCGAATAGCACGTACCTCCTCCATTGAGAGGGTTTGATTTCTTTGGCTAAATGGCTTACATCTTGGTTGACCGGAATGAAATTTTCTCGTAACTAATGAAAGTGTTCATTGAGAACATTCTTTTGTTTCTCCACAAAAGTCAATTGAAGGTTATTTGCAACCAACTACTTGTTCTCTGCTTCTAAGGCCTTGAGTGCCTTAATATGCGCATGAGTTTGCGCTTGAGCTACGGAGGCATCCTAAGTGGCTGTCTCCTTTTATTCTGCCACCGTCTTATTTTCTGTAATTAACTTTGTTAATTTCTCGATTCTAAGATTGTCTAGATGGTCTGCGGGAAAAAATTGCAAAGGATCCCGCTGTGCTGCTTGTAAGGCTACGAGCTGCTCTTGTAGTTTCTGCACTTCAGCTTTAGCATGCTCAGCCCTATCTTCGGATATGACCAGCTTCCCCTTTGTGGAAATGAGGTCTGATTGAATCACCGTTACATCCTGGGGGGTGTCAAACAAAGATGTCAAAACTTGTCCTGTTTGAAGCAATCTATCTAGTGCATCCTCATGTTTCGTAGGAGTCATTGACGTTTCGAAAAGAGTTTGAGCATCCCGTGCTCTTGAAAGATCTACCGCTAGCACAATAGGTACATTGAAAGATTCTTTAATATGATCAATGACCACTTCAGCAACTCCTGCGACATCCTAGTGTTGCATGACCACCATAGTGGCCCCTTCACCAGTCTCTAACTACACTTGAAAAGATGTTGTGTTTCCAGAGATCTGTTGTGACCATCTGCTTTCCCCTCCTCCTGTTTGAATGGATAAGTCACCCCTTGTGTGATCTAACAAAATAGTAGGCTGGTCGACATCATCGATGACATGGAAGAGATTTGCGTCATCATGACTTCCCCAACTAACCGTCTCGACGATGGCCCTAAGATGGCTCATCGACAGTCTGTAGTCTTTCGACGGTGGTGGATCCTGGCCTGTGCTGGGTCCTGCTTCTTGTTGTTGGCTAGGACCTATGGATGGAGGTTGACTGGGTCCTGCAAGTTGAGTTGCAGGTGATCCAGTCATCTGTTCTTCTTCTTCATCTGGTCTCATCTCCTCGCCAGTGCTCTTTCTTGGAGTTGGCACCTTTAATAATTCAACATAAAAAGCATTTTGGGCCTTTCAAAGGACATCATTTGTGTATCCCCGAATACCAGCCCATCGGCACAATTTTCTGATAAGGTAGGGAAAAGGCAGTTCCATCTTCCCTAACTTCTGTTCTTCGAATCGCCTTAGGATCTCCGTCAAATATAGATGGGGAAGGTTAGCGTTAACCTTTCCCATCAACACTGCACATCCTCTCACTACATATGTTGATATTCTTTTCAAACCTTTAGTGGGGAAGAGGTGATAGGTTCCAATTTTAAAATAAACCTGCTCTTCCATCGTCAGCTCACCAAAAGCTTTATCTCTGCCATAAGCCTTCTCTAACCAATCCTTTCGCACATCAGGGTCTAATCGGGTAGATAACCGAGCAACATGGGGGCCTGAATTCAGAAGGTTTAACACTTTTGAAATTTCCTGTGCAGAAAAATCTAATGTCACACCACAAATGTTAACCGTGGTGTCTTGCTCCTTATTGTGCCAGAACATGTATTTTTCACCTAATTACTAGGCACCGCACTCAGAGAGGACAGGCCATAAGGGAGACCCTTTAAGGTGATCCCTAATAGCCTCAGGAGTGAACTCTGCAAAAGATTGTAAGTTTAGCTCCACAATCACAGCAATGAATGTGGACTTCTCATGGATAGCCTAAACACATTCTGGGGGCAACGTGAGTTGTTGTCCCGGTTCAGGTGCAGCAACAGCTCCTCTTTCTGCCTACCCGGACTATCTTGTAGGAGGTTCTTCTTGATGGATACTGAATGATTGCACCTCCTATTCTGCATGTTGTTTGGCAGGGACTCGTCTTCCACCTCTCCAAGGTTGTTTTGCTTCACCTTAAATAGGACCCTCTTGCTGTGCACGTTTCAGGGCCATCTGCAATCACACAAGCCAAACGTTAGTAATGTTGTTTTTCAAATTCAAGTTATACCTTACTACATGCCTTTAATTAAATATCTTATGTTATTGTGTGATCGTGGCCAAAAACTATAATAATGGATCCTATAACTTAGGTGGATTTTATTTTAATCTCTTGGTATACTTAAGGTCATATGATTTTTGGCACAATTTTTCTAAGTGTTAATATTAATTACCCTAATTGATGTCCTTTGGGCGATAAAAAATTTCAAAAAAGTTGGGCACTCCTCAGTAAGTGTCCCTCCCCCACAACTGAACTGAACACTCTGGGTTCAACTAGGTTCAAACAGAATTAAAATTGGAGCACCAGCATGCGAGATATGAGTGAGAAAAAGAGGATCACACAATCACAAGTCGTAGAGAAAAATTTCAAAAATTCCCCCCGCATAAATGGAAAAATGATGCTAAGTGTTGTGGCAGGGGTCCCTATTTATAGCTAAATAGGACATGATATCACGTACGGTACATCGTGTATGTGATATCACGTGGGACGCAATATCGCGTATGCGATATCTCATCCACAATGATGTGGGACATCTCAAAAATATCGAATTTTTAATGATTTTCTTGAAATTAATGGTGTAAAACGAGGACATGAAAAGCATGAAGATATTCAAGGGTAATTTTATTGATTCGAGAGGCACTCTGAATGATAATTATGTGAATTTGTGCAATTAACAATTTGGCGGTTATGAAGAAAAGGGAATGTAATGATACATTGGAACGTTAAAATTTGGAGGGATAATAATAGGGAAAGAAAATTATGAAAATTAAGTTGAGGGTAAGAAATTGTGTGTTCTAGCTAGAGAATTAATGAATATTACAACAAAATTACATAAGTGGGTCCTCCCCAAAGCAGGTTTTAACCTATAATGCCCTTGTGTAACCACAGTTAAAGTGACCGTGGGCACTCGAAGGGTTGAATGTAATCCACACAAACTCCATAAAACACACACATGTAAATATCACTGGAATGAGATGAAAATTCTATGCTACATGGGACATGAGCTACAATTACACGAACAGTGAGATGAGGCGAAGTATAGAAAAAGATCGTAGAGATTGGGACATGAGGTGACTGACCCAGGGCACAGTGAATCCTGCGTGTAAAGCATGATTAACGTGTCATTATTCCATCGTTCCAAGATCAGGACCAAGTCCATCCATCTAAATAGTGACATCGCATTGTTTCATCCCATGATGAACAACTATGAGAGTACCAAAACAACAAGGCGTACGATCACTTGGCATTTAGTACAAGGGAGGAGTGATTTTTGTTTTATGGCACTTCCTTTTTCTTTTCTCTTTCTCCTTTTTTTTTCACTTTACTGAATCCAAAGAAGCCGCCAACCTTCAGGCATGGTTGCATGTCTTTCCAGTGGGACCCCCTAGAACAAATTTTGAACTTTGAGTGCCCTTTTGATTACTCTTACTTCCATTTTTCATTAGATCTACAAGGATCTTAGTACAACCACATTGCATGATAACTCCCACAGACATCACCAAAGAGAATCCACAAGTCCCCTTGATGTCACACCCTAATCATTCCCTCTTGGTCCATCCTTCTTCATTCTGGGTACAAT